>JAULKR010174111.1:0-72307 GCA_032356305.1 Prasiola linearis
AGATTTCAGAGGACTGTATTCAGTTGGATTCCTCAGCTGATGAAAGCCCTTTCGATTGGTTACAAAAAGTCGCATCACTACCGACTTTAAAAGAGTTCGAACTAGAGTTTATAAAAGAAGCCCTAAAACGGTCCCATGGTCGTAAAGAGCGCGCTGCTAAAATTTTAGGAATCGGTCGAAAAACGCTCTATCGTAAAGAGCTTGAGCTCCGTGCCAGAAATGAGGAGTCCGTTGGTGAAATTGAATAAGGACCAACTTAATGGTATCCGACGGAGCGAAGCCCCGAGAAGCTTCCATAGTTAAGAATTTACCAAGCTAAACCCTGCTTGCGCTGATATAAAATTCCTTATAGGCTGTTGTCTCTAAGGAGGCTACTATGCCAGCGCTAATTTCTCTTTGTATTATTTTTTCTTCTGCTTTTGGATTTGCAGACCCCATGAAGACCCCAATGACCACTATCGATGGTCAAAAGACAAACCTCAAAGCCTTGAAAGGTAAAGCCTACCTGGTGACGAATATTGCGACCCGTTGTGGGTATACGCCGCAGTTGAAAGGTCTCGAGTCGCTTTACCAGAAATATAAAAAGAAGGGGCTCGTTATCGTGGGAGTGCCAAGCAATGATTATGGTGAGCAAACGCCTGAAAAAAACAAAGACGTAAAATCTTTTTGTAAGTTGAACTACGATGTCTCATTTCCGCTGACCGAAAAAATGCAAGTGAAAGGCGATAAGAAATCTCCTTTGATAGCTGAAATTTTAAAAGGAAGTGCGCAAAAGGATGAGATTCAGTGGAACTTTGAAAAGTTTCTCTTAGACTCGGATGGCAAAGTGATTGGACGTTTTGCTTCGGCGGATAAACCGATGGGGAAAAAGTTGCTCTCGGCTGTTGAAAAAGAACTGAATGCCAAGCCCTGATCGTCCGTCTGTAGCCTTAGTTGTAGGAGCTTCCCGAGGGATCGGTTTCGCACTTGCAGAAAAACTTTTGAGGTCGGAGGGACGTAGCAAGGTCTTCGCAACGTATAGGGGGGGCGACGCGGGACCCGCGTTGAATCAATTGGCTCAAGACTTTGCGCCAAAACTTGAGTTGTTAGAGTTCGATGCTGAAGAGGAAGCCTCCTTTGCCTCACTGGGGCGGTTGCTGAGTCAAAAGGTGGATCACCTCGATCTTTTAATTTCAAATATTGGGATATTGGGCTCAGATGAGAACTCTGAAAAACCAAGGGGGCCAGAGCGAAAAATTGCTGAACTTTCGAAAGAATGGCTGATGAAGTCTTTTGAAATCAACGCTCTGCCGTTTCCACTCTTGGTTCAAGCCTTGGAGCCACTTTTGCTAGAGAGCCAGAGTCCCTGCCTTGTGGCTCTTTCCGCAAAGGTAGGAAGCCTCTCCGACAACCGAACGGGCGGGTGGTATTCCTATCGCTCATCGAAGGCGGCTTTAAATATGCTGACCCTTTGTCTAAGTATTGAGTTTCGACGTCTTCACAAAGAGTCGATCGTAGTCGCCCTTCACCCTGGCACTACAGACACCGATATGACTCAAGAGTTTATTGAGTCCGCAAAAAAGAAATATCAAGTTCACAGCCCACAAGAGACTGCGACAAACCTCTTGGGCGTTATTGATAATTTGAATCCCAAAGACTCGGGGTCTTTCATGAATTGGGACGGCTCTAAGCTTTCTTGGTAGCGTTTTGAATCACGCTGGGGACCAGGTCATGAAACTTGTGGTAATCAATAAAGGGCCCCTTCTTTGGATGGACGCCCATGACATCAGCGAAGTTTTTATCAAAAGCAAAATCGTCACTCCAGTAGATGTAGCGATCGTAGACGGACTGACTGAAGACGTCGTCCACTCCGGAAATCGAGATAATTATATTGAGCGCCATCTTGCGAATATCGTCTTCTGAGAGTCCATTGAGAGGGCTTGAAGAATCGATCGTATGCATGACGGTCCAGCTCAATGTGAAGAGTGGAGACCGGTTTCGAATGAGCTTTAGATCATAGATCCTTCTCATGGAAATCCCCTCTGGAGACACTTCCGGGCGGGTAAGAACAGCATGGATTCCAGCGTCGAGAATTTGGCTGGTCCTGGCGTTTCCGAGACGAAACATCAAAGTTTTTTTGCCGTCTAAGGTATTCACTAAGATATTCTTACTAAATAGAACCCGAGCTGTTGGGCGAGAGAGTTTCGCAAAAGCCAAACCTGTTGCGATAGCCACAAAAATGAGACCACTGATGGTGTCAAAAAGCACCACCACATTCGCAAAGGTTGTTTTAGGAACCAGGTAGCCGTAACCGATGGTGGCGCTTGTCTGAAAGCTAAAGAAAAAAGCGTCCCAATAGGACCCTGGGTCCGCGTTGAGAATGTTGTCGCCGGCAAAGTAGTAGATCGAAGCAAAAAAACCATTGATAAGAAGATAGGTTGCTGCAAATGCGATAAAAAACTGCCACCATGGGATCGACAGAAGATGGTAGTAGAAATCTCCGAAAATATTGTGATCAATTCCATAGCGACGAATTAGAAATTGCTTATGTTCAGTCCTCCGGACGGCGAAGGGATCACGGCTTTCAAATTGGCTTTGCAGAGTCTTTTGTTGAGAGGCTTTCATTATGAAAGATATTCTCTCATTTTTGGTTCGAATTCAATATCTTGGTATAGGACTTTCTTTCAGAGTTTCTGGCTCAAGGGCTTGAAGGATTTCCGGTTAAAACTCCGATAAGGAAGGGATGCTCTTGCGCCGTAGAAATTCTATTTTAATTATCATCATTTTCTCACTAGCTCCCCTTGTCAGCAACGCGGCCACCTGGGTGGATTGGTCCCGCCGATTGACTTTGGATACCGTTAAGACTCCTAGAACTCTGGTGCTTAGCAAACTCAAGCGCATCAAAGGTTTAGAGGAAAAGCTCAAGCAGGGCCTACAGGACCCATTGAACAGGTCCTACGCCCTCGATGTGATCGCCGCTCTAGGGCGAACCAGCTTTATCGACTTGCTGCAAACCCAGGTGCGCTCCGATCCTGATGGTTACGCCATCTTAACCTTGAATACACTGCTGGACAGTAAAACATATGGGCCGGTCGCGACGTCATACAAAACCCTGCTCACAGAGTCACTAGAGGATCTGTCTCCCGCCGCCGTCGTGGCTCTGGTGGATAGTCTGACTCGGTGGGGTACTCCGCTCTCCATGGACACTGTAGAAAGCCTTTTGGAGCATAGCTATCCCGAGGTCAAGTTGGCGACGGTAAGCTATCTTGGCGTCATGGTGCTTAAGTTCAAAAAGACGGCTTATCTGACCCCGATGAGTGAGCTGATGTCACTGAGTCCTTACCAGGTCCGTCTCAAGGCTCTATATTTATATGATGCTCTTCCAGGTAAGAAGGTGAGACTATCGCTTTTGAAGAGCTGCAAGGACGACAAAAATCCTATCGTTAAAAGCAAATGTCGTCAGTTTTATAAAAAATGGTCCGGAGGCGATAAATGAAGGTTTTGAGCGCGATAGCTATCTTGGCGCTGACCCTGGTTGCCTCGGCGAAGGTGGACAAGGCGAAGGTCTGCGAGACTCTGTATACCAGTCTGAACGCAGATAAGACTTTAAATATTTTAGTGGCCTACGGCTACAAGGATTCGCGACCACATCGGTTTGTGGGGGATCGGCATGAGAGGCTTGTTCTTGTTCAGAAAATTATGACTCCTTGTGATGAGAACGAAAAGTTTCTTTGTGGTTTTCAAAGAAGGAAAGATGACGCCGAGAGGTTTTTTAGAAAGATCTACGACTCTGAGGGGCAAAAGTCCTACGTTAACTTAGATATTTTGGCCTCTTCACGTGGACCTGATGATCAAATCAACCGAGACAGTGTGTTCCAGACTCACAGTAGTGAGTTTGTCCGGAGGCGTTTCTTAAAAGCCCTTGAGGCCTACGAGGTTGTTCTCTACAACGGGCATTCTCGTGCTGGAGGTGGGCCGGACTTCTTCCCTCCAAAGCTTCAGAGAGATAAATCTGTAGACTATGGATACTATCAGTCGAAGCAGCCAGGTTTCAACGAGATCCTCGATAACCTCAAGTCGACCTCACCGACCAAAATTTTTGGTCTCTTCTCTTGCGCATCCTCAAAATACTTTCGGAAGAAAATCTTAAAAATCAAAGAGGACCTCTCTTTTGTCTCCAGTCCCAACCTTCTGTACCATACGGATGCAAACACAAATATGTTTGCGGCCTTGAGAGGCGTCCTCGCCGGCGATTGTGAGGCGACTATAAATGAAGGGATGCGCTCAAAGACCCCAAGAATCGGTTCAGAGCTTGAGATGCGTGGTCCTGAGGTCTTTGAGCCTCCTGTTCCAGCCGAGCCTGCTACAATTTTTGAGGAGACTCTTAGCGGCGATCTTGAGGATGAACTCAAGAACGAGCTGGAAGACGCTCTTTAACTGTCTATCTAATGACCCACATCTTTTTAATCTGAGGCGTCTAGTAAATCTATGACGAACTGGCTAGAACCCCAAAGCTTCTCGCCGGCGCTAGATTTCGCCCGCGAAGGAGATGGTCCCCACCGGAGCCAGAAGGGATCCTACGCCTTCGGCTCTGACGGCCACATGCGAAACTCTACAGCCAAGCATGCCGAAGACCAAAAAAAAGCCCGCTTTTCAGCGAGCTTTTTTAAAGATCTAGTGTGTGTGGAAATTACTTTCCAAGGCCACTTGAGCTTGAACCAAGAGAAACGTCCTCTTGAGCGGGCTCATAAGGCGCAGGCTCTTGAAAGCTTGTGTCTTGAGCGATCTCATCCGCGGGTTGGTCATAAGATGTATCGTCACTTGCACTGTCATAAGAGGTATCAGCACCCTCATCAACAACAGCGCTGTCATAAGATGTGTCGTCACCGGCAACATCATAAGATGTGTCTTCCGCAGTCGCATCATCAAAAGATGCGTCAGCAGCTTGCTCCATGCTTTCGGTGGCTTCTGGAGACATACTGTCGTCCACGTCTGAGTTAGAGCTACAGGCAACTCCACCAAATACAAATCCAATCATAGCAGCTACACTTAAAATTCTTTTTATTTTCATCATCTTTAGGCTCCTTTACGATGCACATAATTTCTGTATTACACCTATGCGATCATTGTACCAGCTAACAAAGCCCCTTTTTGAGTAGAGTTAAAAAAAGTGTCATTTTTTGGCAAAGTGACAAATAACGACACACACTTCATTTTGAAACGTCTATCTTTTAGATATTTTGGATCTCAAACTGAGAATACTATTTTTTTATTTTTTGAATTATCTCAAAATGAGTGCCTGTATATTGGTCTAGATCGAGCTGACGAGATTTAGCGGAAGAAAAACTTTTTTACACAAATTCCATATAGCTGGTATTGAGGATCTTCGCTTTACTTCTCTATTTAGAACTTTCGTTTCTTTAACGGCTCATTTTCCCTAAAATCAGCAGCCTTTGCTTTCAAGGACTCCACTGTTATAACTTCTATATGAACGCATCTGTAGATTACGACCTAATTGTCATCGGTGGGGGCCCAGGGGGTTCAACCTTGGGCGCACTGTTGGCAAAAAGAGGCCTATCAGTGGCGATTATTGAAAAGTCAGAGTTTCCGCGCTTTGCTATTGGCGAGTCTCTTCTCCCATACTCAATGGATGTTCTCAAAGAGTCTGGCGTTTATGACAGAGTCGAGAGTTCTGGAGCTTTTCTTAAAAAGTACGGGGCTCAGTTCATTGATTGGCAGTGGGATAATGAAATCTATTTTGATTTCATCGACGGTTTGGATCGCAATCATGATTCGGCCTTTGAAGTTCAGAGGGATCAGTTTGATGCCCTTTTGCTGGATCATGCAAGGTCTTTGGGTGTCACTGTCTTTGAAGGCCAGAGTGTTCAGGACTTTACAGAGCATGAGAACCATATCGAAATCGAAACGCCCTCTCAAACTCTAAAAGGCCGATTCCTCGCCGATGCTTCAGGACGAGCAGGAGTTATCAGCCGAAAATTAAAAATTCGTCAGCGTCGAAAGGAATTTAATAATATTGCCGTACATGGGCACTTTTCAGGCATAAAGCGCTCTGAAGGTAAACGTGAAGGAGATATAATTATTGGAATTCTTCCAGAGGCCTCTTGGTCATGGGTCATTCCTTTCAAAGGAGAGATCTCCTCGGTGGGTATCGTTGTCGATGCTAAAATACACCAGGGGAAAGACTTCGACGCGGCCTTTGTCGAAGGGGCCTTGGACTGTCACCCTCTGTTTCAGAAAATGATCGGCGATATGAAAAGCGTCAGCCCCATACGAATTGATTCTAACTATTCAGAGTACTCGGGAAAGTACTGCGGTGAGAGGTGGATCCTCTTAGGCGATGCCGCAAGCTTTTTAGATCCCGTTTTTTCAACAGGCGTGCATATATCTCTACAGTCCGCGAGTTTTGCTTGTGGCGTGATTGAGAAAGCTTTCCAACAGTCGGAAGAATTCACAAACCTTTCCGAAGCTGAAAGCTATTCCTTCAAAATGGAAACTGGAATAGAGAGATTTCGTAATCTTTTGCGAATTTTTTATGGCCCCGAATTTATGGGATCTATGTCTAAAGTTATGAAGCGATCAAATTCTCGGAAAGCTTTTACTTCTATTATTGGGGGCGACGCTTGGAACGAAGAGAATGATCTCTTTCGAATGGGAGTTCTTTAAATGTTAGTCTTCAGGAAGATGAGTGAAAAATTTCTTTGTGCTTAGGGGGCTTGCGACGTCTTCGATTTGAAGGATACCCTCAGAATCCATGACTATTTTTTTCCAAATGACTTTTTGTCCTGTGGCAGGATTAATGCGGCAAACGCTAAGCCAGTGACTGCCGATTCTCGCGGTTTCCCAGAGGACTTTTGATGTAGGTTGATCCTTACGATGAACAATCGTGAGAGGCTTGAGGTATTCCTGTAGCCCCCTTCCCGTGGCTTTTCCGTAGGCTTCTTTTTGGGTCCACAATTGATAGAAGAAAATTTGCTTGTCCGAAATGTTGAGGGATTGAAAGTGCTTCATTTCCTCAGTAGACGCGATGGCCTCCAAAATTTTTGGAGCCGCTTCTCTCACTTTCGCATATTCGATATCCACACCGATCTTATGTCCATCAGAAACGCCAAAAACCGTCATTTGATTGGAGTGAGATAGATTGAAGTTCCAGTTCTGGATTGGCGAGGGCTTACCATAGGAATCAATAAGGAGTTCATCGGGTACCGGTATGTCCAAGCACCTGTTGAAAACTCCGCGCATAAGGCAACGACCTGTTATAAATTCCAGGCGGCGTTTTTCAGAGAGAAATGTCTGACAGGTTTCTCGTTCCGCTTGGGAGAGGCTAGGTTGAAGCTTGAAAAGGACTTCTTTTTGGATTGAGGCCCAATTCCAAAAATAGATTTTGGTATCAAGGTTTTTGAACGTTTTCAATTCAACTTTCTTTCTTCATTCGGCGAAATACCAAAGAGGTATTGAGCCCACCAAAGCCGAAGTTGTTACTGACGATGGTATCCGTTTGAATTTTACGAAAATCATCCATTATGTAGTCCAGCTGGGCACATTCTCCATCCGGATTTTTAAGGTTCAGTGTTGGAGCAAAAGAGTCTCTATTCATCATTTCGATAGCGAGCCAGGCTTCTAGAGCACCGCAGGCTCCCAGACTGTGGCCAAAATGGCCCTTCAGTGAACTCACGGGAGTGTTTCGACCGAAGACTTTTTCTGTGGCCTGAGACTCTGCAATGTCACCTTTTTTGGTCGCGGTCGCGTGGCAGCTCACGTAACCGACTTCGGAGGGCTGAACACCAGCATCTTCGAGAGCGATTTCCATCGCAGCTTGCATCTGCAAGGGGTCGGGTTGCGTCACATGCTGGGCGTCGCAAGTGGTTCCAAAGCCCAAGACCTCTGCGAAAATCGGGGCTCCTCTGCTGAGAGCATGTTGGTAGTCTTCAAGGATCAAGGTTCCAGCACCCTCTCCAACAACCAGGCCGTCCCGATCCTTGTCGAAGGGCGAAGGCGTGAGCTCAGGAGTTTGGTTTTTGATGCTCGTTGCGAAAAGAGTGTCAAAGACGACCGCCTCTGTGGGACAGAGTTCTTCGCTGCCTCCGGCAACCATAATATCTTGCTTGCCACCTTGAATACATTCGAGACTATAGCCGATAGCATGACTGGCAGAGGTGCAAGCGCTGGAAGTGGGAATGAGTCGTCCCCGAAGTCCGAAAAAAATCCCGATATTCACGGCAGAAGTATGACTCATCATTTTTATATAAGTGGTTGCGGTAATCCCTTTTGTACTTTGGTGGTTGAGAAGATTTGCAAAACGCAATGCGGGCTCTGTACTTCCGGTGGACGAACCGTAGGCGACACCGGCGCGTCCCGAGTTGAGAACGGGGTCGTTCAGGAGTCCAGCAGAACCTAAAGCCTTTTCAGTCGCCGCGGTAGCCAGCTTAGCCACTCGGCCCATGGCCCGGGTCTTTTTGCGAGGATAATGCTTAGGAACTACAAAGTCAGAAATCGGCCCTCCGAGGCGCGTGTGAAGCCCTTCGTACTTTTCCCAATCTTCCATATGGCGAATCGCACTTTTGCCCAGCCTCATCTTTTCAAGAATCGGATCGACCGCGTGACCAAGCCCTGTGATCCCTGCCATCCCAGTGACCACCACTCTGCGCTTCATTGGAGTCCTCCATCAACGGCGATGACTTGCCGAGTGATGTATGAGGCACCGGGAGAACAAAGAAAGCCCGCCACCTTAGCCACTTCTTCGGACTGTCCTATTCTGGCCAAGGGGACTCGGTCCTTGATGATTTGAAAGACCTCGTCTCCTGCCATATCAGTTTCGATGAGTCCAGGTGCCAAGCAGTTCGCTGTTATTCCACGACCACCGAGTTCGATGGCTAAAGATTTAATAGCGCCCGTGAGTCCGGCTTTGGCCGCAGCGTAGTTGGCTTGTCCACGATTCCCGACCAATCCCGCTACGGAAGAAATGGCGAGAATGCGGCCTCCTTGTCGCATACGAACCATTGGCATTATGCAAGGCTTGACGACATTGTAAAAGCCGCCGAGGTTGGTTTGTAGCACGCTATCCCAATCGTCATCGGAGAGAGCTGGAAAAGCGCCGTCCCTAGAAATCCCAGCATTGCTGACCACCGCGTAGTAGGCGCCCTGGTCTTCAATGAGTTTGTCGATGGCCTGGGTCGTGGCGGCTCGATCCGAGACATCAAAGCCAAAAGTTCGGCCGGAGCCCCCTTGGGCGGTGAGCGCAGCTAAAGTCTCTCTAGCTCCATTTTCGTCTTTTCCAAAATGAACAGTGACATCAAAACCGGCTCGACCCAATTCGATAGCTATGGCGCGACCAATGCCCTTACTGGCTCCAGTCACTAAGGCTCGCTTCTTGTCTAACACTTGTAGTCCTCTCCTGAAAAAATCAAAGAAACATTATTGCCGCCGAAGGCGAAAGAGTTACTCATACAAAATTTACTTTTCAAAATAGAGCCCGGAGGTGCCAAAGAAATTCTTGGCAGCGTAAGGTCAGGCTCTGAGTCCCACTGGTGATGAGGAATCTGTCCGTGAGGATTGTATTGAGGGTGGAGAGTGAGATAGCAAACTAAGGCTTCAATTGCACCAGCTGCACCGAGGGTATGCCCAAAAAAAGGCTTCGTCGAACTTGTGGGGACAGACTCTGCAAAGATCCTGTTTATGACATTGGACTCCATGGCATCATTTTTCTGAGTTCCGGTTCCATGAAGGTTTATATAGCCGAGATCGTTAGGTTTGAGGCCAGCTTCCGTTAGTGCCTGACGTATGGCCTCCTCAGGCCCAAGCCCTTCAGGATCTGGTGAGGAAATGTGGTAGCCGTCAGAGGACTCGCCACCGCCAGATAGAGCGACTGCGCTGGGAGTCCGGCTCAACACAAACAGTGCCGCTCCTTCACCGATGTTAATCCCTCTGCGGTTGCTACTGAAGGGGTTTGTCGGTTGGTCTGACAGAGCCTCTAGAGAATGGAAGCCGTTCAACGTGAGTTGGCAGAGTGTATCGCTGCCGCCGACGAGAGCGTAGTCGCAGAGGCCATTTTGAATCAGTTTGTGGGCTGTGAGCAGAGCCCTGCCGCTGGAAGAGCATGCGGTAGAGAGAGTGTAGCTGATATTATGAATGCCTGTGATTTCCTCCAAAAACTGACTCATATTCCCAATTTCTTGGCGACGGTAATCGTAACTTTTTTCTTCGGTACGCAACTCTGCTTCGGCAATCCCTGAAGTACTGGTGCCCAGAAGTATTGCGCCGCGATCAAGACCATGATTATTGATTTCTATCTGAAGGCTTTCGGAGACCTGCTCAAGGGCCGTGAGCAAAAACTGATTGTTGCGACAAGAAAAATGAGCCAGGTGTCGAGGAACTGCGAGTAACTTACCTTGGACTCGTCCGACGGGAGTTTTGGATCCATCGAAGAGTTCGGCAGAGTCAGGCATTACAACGGAGGAACCTTGAAAGAGTTTTTTGGCCATAGTTTGCAGACTATGGCCCATACATGTGAGGCCGCCCGCGGACTGAAGGTAAGTTTTAGCCATAGCGCTAAAGCCCGAGGCTTACCGGAACCTTATAGGGTTTCCATGGGGAGGTTTCTAATTTTAAGGGTGTAATTCTCCTCAAAATTCTCATAGCTCACTAGGCCTTTCCATTTTTTGACATTGGCATACTTTATAACAAGGATCTTGGTCCCATGCAGGCTTAATCGCCTCTCTTGAAGCGAGGTATTAAGGGTCATCCCTGGAGGCAGACGCTTTTGCAGTTGCTGGCCATCACCGTAGATGAGGTAAAGGTCTCGGAGAATTCGGGTGGCCACCTTTTCATGAGTAGGGTTTGCGAAGACTTGGAGTGCTGTCCGACCGCAGTCGGTCAGTGGCCCATGATCCCTGCAATTGGAGCCGTAGGCCAATTCGAAAAGAGGGGTTCCGAGTAGGTCGAAAGCTGCAAACTTTAGACCCGCTTTCTGAGACTGCTTGAGGACCACCTGAAAATTTTGGCGTTGGGATCCCTTTGTGAAGCTGAGCAGCTGAGAGACGTGTCGTGGTGCAAAGAGTCTCTCCGGAAGCTTCATAGAGCGGCCCCTACTTAGGGGGACAGAGGTCTCACGAATCTTGGAAGGACTTTGGCAGCCGCATACGAGGAGGGTTAGTGTGATGATAAAAAACGGTTTGAGTCTTGAGTTCATGAGATCCTTAAAACCTTCCCGTGCAGCGCTGAGCGACTGGCGCCAGGAAATAGCTGACAATCAGGCCCGTCAGCAAAGAAAGCCCGAAAGCAGACACCGCCAAGGTTTGACTTAACGAAAGCGCGCCGAAAGCGATGGCCGTGGTCAGAAAAGAGGCCCAAAGCGCACGACGCGTGGCTTGCGAGGTTCCCGAAGTCCCATGGAAAAGCGTGTAGTCCAATCCCAGGGAAAAGACTAAGAAACAGGCGAGAATATGAAAGAGGTTCAGCGCTCCGTGGACAAGCAGTCCGCTCACCAGGGCCGCCATCACTCCGGAGAGCGGCGCAATGAGGAGAAAGAAAGCCACGGTGAATCGCGTCCAAAGGCTTAAAAATAAAAAGACAGCGCCAGCACCAAGAAGGCCGAAGAGTAGAAGCTTTGTTCTCAAGGATTGAAGACCTAAGCGCAAATGGGAAAAGGGTTTATAGGTTGCGAACCCAGAGGTCTTTGAGTCTGGACTTGATGTGGCTGTTGGCAGAAGAGCTGAAAATTCACTGGTGGAAGCAACACTGTAGACAGTACCGCCACGCTCTGTCGTCCAGAGGTCTTGGGAAATAGACTCTAAAGGCTCGGAGCGGAAATCTTCCAAGGTCAAAAATTTTCCCTTGGGCTCCGTTAAAGAATTTTGAATATTTAAAGTTTGAAAGATTTGGCTTCGGTAAGGACTCAGGCTTTCATAGACTTTCTGACTTTGGGCTTGTGCTTTGCGGCTGGGAATCACCTGAGCCAAAAAACGAGCTGTGGCCGTCTTTGGCAGTGAAGCGAAGTAGGTCTCTTGGTCCTGGAGAAGTTTCTCAGCTGAAGGGTTCCAGAAAAGCACAAGTTTTGGTTCCACTTTGACATTCAAGTCTTTGCGAAGACGCATTTCCTCAATTTGAAGTTGCGAGTTTTTGCCTTGGAAAGTCTGAGGCCGGTCATTGAACGGAGTTGGTGTATTCACCAAAATCATAAGGAGCAGAGCCGGAATTGAAAAAAAGATCGACGCCGGGATTCGAGTTAAAAAAGACGGAAAGATTTTTCGATTGGACTGTCTGTCGGCAATGTTTCTTTCAAAAAAAGAAAAAGGAATCCGTGGAAAAATGAGAAGAACCGCCAGTAAGGTCAAGCTGAGGCCGAAGATAATAAATGTGGCCAATTGCTGAAGCCCAGGAAGAGGAACCAACAGCAGAGTGAAGTAACCTAGAATGCTGGACGTAAAACTTAGCAGTATGGGCTTCATGAGGTAACGGCGCGCTTGAGTGCCATCTTTGATGGTTGGAGAAAGAGGGGTGCAGCCAAAATGAAATATATAGTCAGCTCCAATGCCGAGCAAACTGGTTCCGGCAACTAAAGCGAACAGATGGAGGCGCCCGAAAATGAGGTGAGTGATGACGGCGGCGAGAGTCCCACTAGATACTAAGGTCAAAGCTGTTAAGACGTAAAAGGCTAGCGACCGAAAGGTCAGTAGAAGAAGACCTAAGACACCAATCAAAGAGAGGCCGCCGATCCAACGCGCCTCATTGAGTCCCTGACGAACGCCGGCCTCGGCATAAAAAGGAGCACCCCAACGCAGAACTTGCACATGGTAGTCTTGAGCGACCGTTTGGAGCAGTTCATTGAGGCGCCGACCTTTTTGAATGAGGCTTTCTGTGTTTTCAAGTGTGTTTTCAAGCTTTAGCGTTGCAAAAATAAAAACCCGGGACGAGAGATTCTTTTCATTGGTTTCTTTTGCTGTGAAGAAGCCCTCCCTAAGAACCAAGGGCGACTCCGGAGCCAAGCGCGCTAAGTAAGAGGAGAGGAGGCCAAGAGGGTCAACTTGTAAACTGGCCTGACTGGGTTGTCCCCAAGGGGAATAGATCTGTGCCAAGCGGCTTTGTAGAAGAACATTCCCAGCATTGTCGCCGATGAGTCTGTCTTTGGTGAGAATTTGGTGGCGGTGGGGCTTGTAAAAGTTCCAGAGCTGGGACTGAAGATCTGGCACCACAGATTTTTGCACGTGATCAAAAAGTCCGGACGCTAAGGCCTTCTTGTGAAGTTCAGACACTGCAGCTTTTAGATTATCCCATGAGGAGTCCTCTAGAGCGATAACGATCTTGCGACTCATATGCTGTTCATAGGCCTGCTGGCCAACAATTTTCACGTTTGGATTCTCAGACTTGGTCACCAGGTTCAGTAGGTCACTGTCGATTTGCCAGGGAAATACGAAACCAACACCCAGTAAAATGACTAAGGCGACTGAACCGAGGCTCAGAGTTCGAAGACTATTGGGTTTTGACATTTGAAAATCGAATTTTGGTAAGGTTGCCGGATTTGTTGCGAATTTCAAGATCTTCTATAAACAGAGCGCCGCTGACCCGAATAGGTTCAAGGGCTTTTTTCATGAGCTCTTGCTTCGGTACCAGATTGAAAGCCCATTTTGTGGAAGACTTTGGATCTTGAGGTATGGCCTCGACAGTGAAATACGGCTGGATGGATTTTGTATTCCCTAGGAACAGGCCACTCAAAATCTGGCCCACGGCGAGCATAGCCGGTTGAGCTTTGAGATCGAGATCCGAGGGGGTGCCGTCCGCCAAGGTGAGAGTCGCTTTGGCTTTAGAGATCAGAAAGGTGGAAAGAAATGGTGAGGTCTGGTGCCACTGAACCTGTTGAGGCTTACGAATTTCAAAGGTCCCCCTAGAGCGAAGCTTGGTATTCATAGAGGGAATCAGGCGCTCCTGCTGAAAAGACCCTGAAATTCTTTGTTTCCCCTCCATTGTTTTTTGTAAAAGGAGAATCGGCTTCGGGAGAGCGTCGGCCCATCCCGAGACGCAGAAGAGAGAAAACCACAAACAGGTTGCCACTTTTAAGAAAAGAGAGACCATTTTTCCTCCTGAACGAAGCCTGTAAATTTGCGAAGGCTAGTTTCTAAGGAGGTGCCAACGTCAGTGGGGTCAAAATCATTATTCACAGACTCGCAAAAGTCTAAGAGGGCTTTCGAAATATTGTCCGGGGTGATGTCGCCCTGCTGGGTCCGAAGACCGACAGCGACAGCGCTGCAAAGAACATGAGCGGCCGTAACTTGTTCGGTGAGTTGTAAAACTCGAAGACAGTCCCGCGCAGAGATTGTTCCCATGCTGACCTTGTCCTGATTGTGACACTCGGTCGAGCGAGAGAACACACTTGCCGGCATCGTCAGCTTCAGCGCTTCGGCCGTCCAAGCGGAGGCCGCAATTTGCACGGCCTTAAAACCGTGATCGTGAGGGCCGCTTTGAGCTAAGTTTGCAGGAAGACCATTGTTAAACTTAGGATCCATCAGTAGCGCGATTTGACGATCTAGGAGGTCGGCGACATTGGCCACTGCATTTTTCATGGAGTCCATCGCGAAAGCGATATGTCCGCCATAGAAGTTCCCTCCGTGCAGCACGGTCTCACTTTCGCAATCAATCAGTGGGTTGTCATTCGCGCTATTCAATTCGGTTTCAATGAGCTGTCTAAAGAAGGGCAGGGCATCTTGCAAGACGCCAATGACATGAGGAGCACAGCGCACTGAATAGCGGTCCTGAAGCCGAGCCGAGTTTTTGAAACTCGACAACTTGGCGTCTCCATTTTGTAAATCCTGGCGAATCCAGCTGGCAATTTTCCCCTGTCCGGGATGGGGCTTTGCCTTGAAAAGTCTTTCATCAAAATGAAAGGCGTTACCTTGAAGAGCCGAGCTTGTCAGCGAAGTCAGTCGTGACGACATTTTGCAAAGATACTGCGCGCGCTGAAAGGCAAGGCAGGACAAAGCTGTCATAACTGCGGTGCCATTCATCACTGCAAGCCCCTCTTTCGGACGCAGTTCTAAGGTTTTCAGTTTGAGCTCTTTATAAACAGCGGATGTATCGAGAATATCACCTTTGAAGTAGACATCGCCCTGGCCCATAAGGCTGGCGGCTAAGTACGAGAGCGGCGTGAGGTCTCCACTGGCTCCCACTGATCCCTCCGATGGAATGCGCGGTGACACTCCTAGATTCAGTTGAGTTTCGATGGCCTTGATGAGTTCCCAGCGCACGCCCGAGAAACCAGAGCATAGGGAAGCCAGTCGTGTCGCCTGGATAGCTCGGGACTCGATCTCCGAAAAGTAGTCTCCCATTCCACAGGTGTGGAAACGGACAAGATGGGAGGAAAGATTTTTCATGGCGTCGCTATCTATCGAAGTCGTGCAAGAGTCGCCAAAGCCTGTTGTCACCCCGTAGATTTGGCCTTCAAGGTCCAAAAGGCTTTGTAGGCTCTTAGGGCCTGCATTGATTTTGTTTTTAAAGTCAACGGAGCCATCAAGCTCCATGGAGGCTTTGTCTCGGGCAACGGCGACGATATCTTCAATAGATAGAGGCTCAAGGCCCACGTTGACAGGTTTAATCATTACCCTTCCAAAAGTCATAAATATTGAACCACTGTAAAGGGTGTTTCAATACTAAAGGTTCCAATTCTTTAATATAAGCATCAAAGAGAACTCTAGGATAGTCGCTCCGTTCCTGCCTGGACAAAAACTTTGGTCGACCTGGGGACAGTTCGGTAGCGATAAGAGCGAACTTTGAGCCCTCAGGAAGGCAATGCACTGCATAGACGGGGACATCAAATTTACTAGCGAGCAGAAAAGGGCCCATAGGAAACTGTGCGGTTGAGCCGAGGAAGTTTACGGAAAAGGTCTTTTTCGGGTCCTGCACAGAAACTCGATCTGCCATGATGCAAACCCAGTGATTGTTCTGAATTTTTTCTTGAAGTTGAATCCCGGTCTGGATCCCGATATTGTCTACGGCGATCAGGTTCGAGGGTGTTCCATCACTGAGGGCATTGTAAAACTGATTAAACTTTTCACTGTTTTTTAGGTAGGTCAGTGCTGTGATTTCGACCCCCTCGACGTCGTAGCCGAGGGCCCTGCAGACTTCGATATTTCCGAAATGTGAGGTGAGCAAGAACGCACCTTTTTTGTTGGCGAGCATCTCGGGAATTCGACTCCCCTCGGGAAAGTACAGAGAATCGATACCGATGTCCCGGCGCCAGGCTGCGACTTTGTCTACAATCATGCTAGAAAAGTTGTGGACGTGCTGAAAACCACTGCCGAGAGGTGAATCCAAGCCTCTGATGCCCCTTGCTTTCTCGACACGCTTTAAAAAATCTTGAGAAGCGCGCCGAAAGCGCCGGTGGACAAAGGTGTAATAGAGAGCCACAGGTACGAGCAGGGTTTTCATCCCACGTGAGCCAAAGAACAGGTAGAGCCCCAGCAAAAACTTAAGGCCGAAAACACTTCCAGTTTCACGGATTGAGAACCAATGAGGGGTCCCGTCCTCTTTTGGAAGAAAAAAGCGACGAGGCCAGCGAAAAAGTAACCCTAACAGCAACGAGATGTGCATCTTTGTCATTAGGACGTTATCTTCAAACATGCGAAAATGGGAGCGACCACCCTCAGGGTATTTTACGGGAACCTTTAAAAATTTGAATTTCATTCCGCTCCAGAAACCATGCACCATAATTTCTGTATCAAATTGCATGCGGTCACCGAGAGATTTTCTATTGAGGATCTGAGTACAGGCTTTCAATGGGTAGGAGCGGAATCCGCACATGGAATCTTCGATACTGAAGCTCAGAGTTTCCAACCAGACACAAGCATGAGTCAGGTAGCGCCCCCACTTGCGAACTCTGGGAACGTCCGGGCCATAGTCAGGACGTCCAGAGATCATTCTTCTGGGGTGACTCTTTGAGAGCTGGAGAAGCAGAGGCACCATTGCAAAGTCGTGCTGTCCATCGCTGTCCACTTGGATTCCATGTGTAAAACCCTGTTCATAAAGGGATAGAATTCCAGTTTTTAGAGCGCGGCCTTTGCCAAAATTTTGCGGATGATGAATCACGGTGACCTGGGGGTATTCGGTTTGCAGAGCCAACAAGCGATCTCGATGCTCTGGTGCACTTCCGTCATCAACCACTAGGTAGGGTAGGCCAACCGAGACTGTGCTGGCGATCACCGAGGTCAGCATGTCGGAATGATTGTAGCTTGGGATAAAAAAGCAGGGGTTGAAGCTGTCCGAAGGAATTTCAGTCATCGAAGAGCTCATGGAGATCCTTGAAATTGATTTTGCCCATTGAGTTGTAGGGCCAGTCTTGGACGTAACGAAGGCGCCGAGGGAGAACAACAGGAGGAAAGCGGTTTTTCAGATGTTGACGGAGACGCTGGCGTGTTTGAAAACGACCTTTTTCAGCCAAAGCTTTTGACCCTAATGCTGTGAGCTGAACGACGCCCCAAAGTTCTTGGCGTCCCCTTTCGCGCGGTGCCGGTAGAGCCTCGAAGAGAAGCGCGGACTCAACCCAGGCATGCTCGGAAAAAAAGGCTTCCATTTCCTTTAAAGAAACGCGGGTCTCTTCTATTTTTAGAATTCGATCCACTCTCCCCAGAAGTTGAAACTGAGTCTCGCTCACCCAAGTGACGTCATCACCCATTTCAAGCTTCGGCTCACTAAAAAAGGGAGACTGAACCGTCAGTCGTCCCGTAGAGTCGCTTGAGCCTTTCACACCCGGGAAGAGCTTCCAGGGCGGTTGCCCCTCGTCTGTCCCTTTGCGAATAGCTACTCCTCCGGATTCGGTACTTCCATAAATTTCCCAGGGGAAGTGTCCAAGCCAGTGGCTGAGGTTTTTAGAGGTCTCTGGGGGTAGTGGACCACCTGAAGAAAAGACCACATCGACGCCTCGGAGTTGTTGCCCGGAGGTTTCATCGAGGCGTTTTAAAAAGGATGGGGTCGTGACGAGGGAAAGATGAGATTTTGTTTTTTGAAGACTCGCAAACTGTTCTGGAAACTCGAGAGTTTCGCTCAAGACTCTGCGACCCGTTATAAAAGGCCACCATATGCGAAAAAGTAAGCCGTAGACATGTTGGTGGGAGACGGTAGACACAAGCGTTGAGTTCTGAGGCAGGGCAAAGAGGTCTTCGAGGACCTGGACTTCATTAATGAAGTGGGACACTTGTTTTTGAACGTCTTTAGGTGAGCCAGTGGTTCCTGAAGTAAAGATGAGGATTGGCGAGAGGTCGAGATCAGGAAGGGCGACCATCTGGGCTTCGTAGTTTGGTGGGAGAGAGCTGGAGTTCATCTCCCCGAGATCGAAGTCTTCACTATGGAGCGGAAAAATTTTGTCGTAACCGGCGCGAGTTTCCGGCTGTTGATTGGGGATGAGGATAATCTTTTTACCAGCGATACAGGCCGCCACAAAAATTTTTAAAAACTGCAGAGAGTCTTCGGAATAGATTTGCAGCTCAGGGGCCGCCTGTCGCTCTAGCATCTGGCTGCAATGCAAAACGTCGGCGAGCCAAGGACCGCTGAGCACAGGTTGGCCCTGTTGATCCACACCGAGTACTGTGTCTGGAGACGTGCCCAGCTCTTTAAGTCTTCGGTTGAGGCGAAAACTCATTGAGAGGCGCCTTCCATTTTTTGAATCCAACGTCGACAAAGGAATTCCACAGCAAAGAGAGTTCCCATAAAAAGGTAGGAGAAAAAACCTGTATAAAGTGTCCAAGCCTCAAGACTCGCCCAAAACGCAAAATAGGTACAAAGTCCTCCGTTAACGACAAAGAAAAGGCACCATACAACAGTGACTCTGCGGGTGTACTGAATCCCAGCTGCGGACAAATTATTATCTTTGAGGCGGGCTAGCTTTTCGACTGTAGGAGTTTGGCCCTTTGTGAGACTGGTCGCGAACAGACTGAGAAAGAGACCGTTCATCAAAGTCGGATAGAGCTTTACGACTCTGGAATCGTTAGAAGCGGCTGCGACCAAAAAAAGGACCAGGGTGGAGGCTAGGGCGACCGGCCCTAAGGAAAGCCCACCTTTTTTGCGACTCCAAGCCCAGCGAAGAGCGGACAAGACAAAAAGTCCAAGTGCTAACCATCGAACGTCATAATTTTGCAGGCCCCAGTACACGAGGAAAGGGTAGCTGATGAGAACTAGGCCGAAGATAAAGAATATAATATTTTTAATTCGATTTGTCGGAACCGCCACTAGCCTTATTCTCTTCCTGTAGAATCAAATGGGCGGTTTCCACCACGTCTTTGATGGTACGAACCTGCTTAAATTCACTGGGATGAATGCGTCGTCCGGTATGTTCTTGCAGTTGAGCGACCAGGTCCACAGCGTCAATACTGTCGAGATCGAGATCCTCAAAAAGACGAGCCTCTAAAGAGATGGAAGCTTTTGGAGTCTCAAAAAGTCTAACGATGATCTCACTGACTGTATAAAAAAGCTGCGCTCGATTCATATTTGGGACTCGACAGGTTGGGAACGAATAAATTGGGCTAGAGAGGCTACAGTTGAAAAATAGGCTTTGTTTTCAGGAGAGTCGTTTTTCAAGGTGACGGAATACTTCTTTTTAATAGCAATGCCGAGCTCAAGGGCGTCGATCGAGTCCAAGCCTAAGCCCTCTCCAAACAGAGGTGCGTCGCTTTGAATATCTTTCGGGGTGACGTCTTCGAGACATAGGGATTCAATAATTAGAGATTTAAGTTCTTCTTCAAGATTGGATAAATTTTCAATACTCGTCATCTTCAGCCTACAGTCTCACGGGGTCAAATGACTCTTCAACAGTTGGGTCAAGCGCCTTGCTCGAATTGAAGGTGGCGCTCCTGTGTCCGGAAAAGTCCTTGCCGAAAGCCTATCACCAATTTTTACGTAAAATAATACTTTTTTATTTGGAATCTTGTACCACTTCTCGCTTTTGGTTAAAGTCGTGGGGTTCAGTGTGAGTTGTACCAATCGAATCGGTGCGTCCAAGCGAATAGCAAGCTGAGCCGCTCCTCGTTTCAACTGAAGCGGTTTGCCTGGAGACGACCTGGTTCCTTCAGGGAAAATTATAAAATTGTCGCCCCTGGCGAGGGCAGCCCCGCAAAGGGGAATCACCTCGCTTCCCGCCCCTTCGGAGACGAACCCAGCGCTTCTAAGAACGTCCTTCATAAAAAAATTATCGTAGAGGCTTCGTTTTACAACAACTTTAGGGCGAGGAGTCACAGCGATGAGTAAAATGATATCAATCAACGAAGGGTGGTTGCCGACGATCAGGCAGCCACGGTCCGACTTGAGAGCCTCGACATTTTTGAACTGAATGTCAAAAAGTCCCAAAGCCTGGATGAATCCGACGTAAAAGCGAAACGCGGCTTGAATGAGGTTTCGCGTCCAACACTCTAGCCGGTCGGAGTCTCTGGTCACCAATCGAAGTAGGGGAATGATAATCATACCGAGCAAAAGGCCACCAAGGCCAAAGGTTGCGTAGCCGACGGCCGTGCCAAAAAGTCGCCAGTAGAAATTGAGGGTTTTCATAGTAAGTCGAGAACCTGTTTCCAGGACAAATGGGCCTCAGGAGTGGATTGACTCAATATTTCCAAGAGTCGGAGCTCGGGGTATTTGTGAACATCCCCGTACCCATCTTTTTGGCAACGAAAAGCTTGGTGTGGCTCAGAGTCCGGGAGATTTACCCCTTGCGCGACGATCACTGACAAAGCGAAGTCAAAAGTTTCAAGAGCCATGGAGGCCTGGTAGCGTGGGGGTAGCTTCTGGTCGAAGATGGTAATTTGCACAGAGTGCTGGGGATTTTTTAAAATTTCGTTGTAGGCCTCCACGAAAGCCATTTTTGCTGTGTTCCCTCCAGCAGACAGTGATGTGGACCGCACTCTGGCTTGGTGAGCGATGGTATACAGGCCAGATGCCGTATTGTGAACGGATTGAGAGAACGCCGTTGGTGACAACGACTGCTTCTTATAAATATCTTCTAAGAGAGTGAGGGTGCGCCCGATCTCGCCGTGTCGGGAGGCAAAGACCGAGTAGTCGGGAAGGGCTTTTTGAGAGATTTCAAGAGCAACGGAGAGGGCCAGCCGACTGAGATGGCTGCATCGGCGTTTCATATTTTTTGGAATGAATGGGCTCGGGGGGATTGGCTCTTCTTGCGGGACCCAGGGGCCTTGGCTCCATTTCTGCCAATCCTCTTTGGTTTGTAAATTTCCCGCAAGGGCGGACCAATTTAGAATCTTAAAAGAATGTGACACAGACTGATCCCGTTTGTAGAAATAACAATCAATGACAAGGTTGTCGCTTCGATGGCGAACATTGTGAGGGGCTGTTTGTCTTGATGACCTTCGCACTTGAAGCTATAACAAGTGAATGATTCTGTAAACGGATTAACCGGAGCTCCCTATGTCCCTTCTTGTTACTATTAATCGACTGGATAAAACCATGGGGTCCAAATCTCTTTTTGAAGGCCTCAGTTTGGGGATTTCTGAAAGAGAGCGCATCGGTCTCTTAGGCCCCAACGGTGCCGGCAAGTCGACTCTTCTCAAAATTATCGCTGGAAAAGAAACTCCCGACTCCGGAGAGGTCTCTTACAAAAAGGGGCTCAACCTCGCATTTGTAGCTCAGGAAGATCCGTTTAAAGGGGGCCAAACGATTTGGCAGGCAGCGTCGGAACGCTTGGAGCAGGAGGGGTTAGAGGCCTCCGAGGCTCAGATCCAGGCGGCGATTCACCTGGGTATGGTGGGCTTTGAAGACATTGAGCTTGATGTGGACTCACTCTCAGGGGGATGGAAAAAGCGTCTGAGCCTGGCTGTGGCATTTGCTCAGGAGCCTGATTTGCTCGTGCTGGATGAGCCGACGAACCATATGGATTGGGACGGGATTCTTTGGCTTGAAAATCGCTTGAAGGCCTATAAAAAAGCATTCGTTCTTGTGAGCCACGATCGTGATTTTTTAGACAATCTTTGTGAGCGCACCATTGAAATCAATAAGCTGTATTCCGATGGCTACCTGAGTTTTGATTGCGGCTACCGGAGATTCATCGAACGCAAGCAGGAGTATATCGAGGCCCAACTCAACCTCCAGGACTCTATGTCCAACAAAGCCAGGCGAGAAGTGGATTGGTTGCGTGCTGGAGTGAAAGCGCGAACCACCAAAAGTCAGAGTCGGATCAAAGAGGCCCATCAGCTTCTAGATAACCTGGCGCTCGTGAAATCCAGAAACCAAGCGGCTAGGGCCAAAGTGAGGGTGGAGATAGATGCCAGTGGCAAGCGCTCTAAAAAACTCGTCCAGCTGAAAAAACTGACCGTCGCGTACGGTGATCATGTTTTGATTAAAGACTTAGACCTTCTCTTAGGTCCGAAAACTTGCCTCGGTCTTTTGGGAGACAACGGGAGTGGTAAATCTAGTCTTTTGAAAGTGATCATCGGAGCTGCGAAAAATTATACGGGGGACTTCTACAGGGCCGATCCTCTCAATGTTGTCTATTTCGATCAAAAGAGGGACGACCTGCCACAAGACATGGATCTTGTCAGTTTTCTAGGAGATGGTTCCGATTATATGGTGTTTAAAGGAGAGTCGGTACATGTGGCCTCTTATGCGTCCAGATTTTTATTTTCCTCTGATAAGATGAAGCTCAAAATTTCTCAACTCTCTGGTGGGGAGCAGGCGCGTCTCCTGATTGCCAAGCTTCTTTTGCAGCCGGCAGATGTTTTGATTCTCGACGAGCCCACGAACGACCTAGATATTGATAGTATTGAAATCCTTGAAGAGAGTATCGCCGCTTTTCAAGGCCTAGTCATCTTGGTCTCCCACGATCGTTACTTTTTATCAGCGCTTTGCGACCGTTATTTAGCTTTGAGCGGTGCCGGCGGCTGGCAAAATTATCCGGACCTTCACCAATGGTTGAAAGAGCGAAACGCTACAGAGACCCAGCCTGAAGAAACGACCGTCAAATCCGAAGGAAGAAGCCCTGAATCCCCAGCGACTCCGAAAAAGAAATCTGTGAAGCTGACTTATAAAGAGAAGCAGCTGGCCAAAACTATCGAAGGGGATATTGCCAAAGCCGAAGCCACCCTAGCCAAATTACAGGAAGACCTAGAAAAGCCGGAAGTTTTTTCGGATCACGAGAAGACCAAAGAGGTTGTCGCTGAGGTTGCAGCCTGCCAAAAGGCAATCGAGAAACTGTACAAGGCTTGGGAAGACCTGGACGCAAAGAACGCGTTCTCATGATCTTCGATTTTCATTGGAAGACCTTACTTTTTTCGAGCCCTTTTAAGGAACTAGAAACTGCGCGATTTCGTTTTTGTGAGAAGACCAAGTGCCCACAATACCCCAAAAGTGACCGGCATTAATCGGTATAACCTTCGTAGGATTCCAAAGATTTTTAAGATCTTCCTGATACTCTGTGGGAACGGCTTTGTCTCGAAGTGAAATTGCCATTCCTAGAGTTTTACCTGAGGTCTTGCCTCTGCTGCCCTCAGGTCTATCGGAAGGGTCTAAGGAGAAGACCTCATCAATGGCCGCTGCATAAGCGTCATTGTCAGCAAAGCCAAATTTTTCTTTCCGTTGTTTTCTAAGAGGAGTCATCGAGTCATGCTCCGAAAAAGCAATGATCTTCGGAATCGAACTGCCAGCAGCAATAACGAAGACTCTGTCCATAAAATCAAACTGGTGGGTGGCCACAGCGGCATAGATTCCGCCGAGGCTCGTGCCCATCAAAGAAATCTTGTGGTCTTTAGGGATAGTTGCGTAAACCATTTTTAAAGCACGCATAGCTCTTTCGTGGAGTTTTTGATGAAGAGTTAAAGCGATTCCAGGATTTGGCAAATTCGTCCAAGTCTCGATCACTTTGACCGTAGCTCCCCTCTTCGCCATCGCTTTCGCGTAAGACTTTTCAAAATAGGTAACTCCACCTGTTGGCGGGAAGATGACAACTGTTCTTGGGACGGCCTTTTTTTCTGAGGCCTGAAATTCTCGGTATTTCACCGTGAAGCCATCGTCGGCAGTGGAGGAATAATCCTGGGTGGGCACCGAAGCACAGGCTGTAAAACTAATAAAAAGGGGCCAAAGAAGTATAGACATATGAGAAACATAAACCCAAAAGGGGTTTTCAAGCAACCTGTCTTCTAGGGCTGGAAGACACAGCTTGTATTGCAGTCTTTAGGCCTCTGATCTAGATTCAAGTTTCTGGAGGTTCAAAGATGTGGGCAATTATTGGTGGGTCAGGATTTGAAAAATTTGATGGATTTCAAACGGTTAAAGAACTGAGTCGAGAGACCCCATTCGGAAACACGTCCGTGGGAATCAAAAAAGTCTCCCTGGACGGGGAGGAAATTCTTTTTATACCGCGCCACGGAGCGACTCACGATCTGACACCCTCCGAAGTCAACTATCGCGCCAATATCTTTGCCCTGCGAAAATTCGGAGCCACAAAGGTCCTCGCTTTTTCTGCGGTGGGCAGTTTAGCTGAAGAGTGCGTTCCTGGAGATATGGTGGTGCCTCACCAGTTTATTGATCGCACCAAGGGTGTGCGCAAAAGTAGTTTCTGCGGAGAAGGCCTAGTGGGGCATGTATCGCTGGCAGAGCCAGTCACGAAAGCTTTAGTTACTGGCCTTAAAGACGTGGCTTCAAGTTTTGATTTTAAAGTGCATTTTGATCGAACTCTAGTCGTGATGGAGGGCCCTCAGTTCTCCACGAAAGCGGAGTCTCACCTTTATAGAAGTTGGCGAGCCGACATTATAGGTATGACCAGTCACCCTGAATTCGCTCTGTGTCGAGAGGCTGGATTGGCTTATATGAACTGCTGTTTTGTCACCGACTACGACTGTTGGAAGGATGACATTCCTCACGTCACAGTTGATGAGGTCATGAAGATTATGGGACAAAACAACGGGAAAGCCTTTCAGGTTGCAAAAAAGTTAGTGCATTCGAAAGACGAGATCTTGGTTTCTGCAACGGAAATCAATGCCGGTTTAAAGACAGGGCTGATGACTCCGCCAGCGGCATGGACGGATTCTCAGAGCCAGTGGTTGAGAGTTTTAACCGAGGTTTGAGACCAGTGAGCGCTCAAAAGCCGCGTTGGCACAGATTTTCATGAAGGCGGCCGCAAAGACTCTGGCGGGTGTCTAATTACAATTCACCGATGACAACGAGCGCCTAGAGGGCAGGAAGTCCTCGGAATGGCTCAAGAATTCCTCCTGTAGAGTTGAATGTATATTTTACATGATCCTATAAAAATTATCTGTCAACAAAATGATTTGCGACAATTTTTGACAAAGCGCGTCGAGAGATTGTATTGTAGGGTCATTGGAGGAATTGAATATGAACAAAATCTATAAGGTCAGTCTTGTGTTAGCAGTAGTTGGTACATTTTTAGTCGGGTGCGGTCAAAACTCTGCCGAGGACAATGACGCGCAGTCTGAGGTGATCACCGGAACACCAGCGGCACTTCAGGCTGGTCAATACACGAGCTACGGAACATCAGCTATCAATGGTCAGGTCAGCGATGTTGGAACGTCCTACTATCCCTGTCAAAATCAGGTCAACCAGATTTGCTCGCAGCAGACAGCCCGAGCGTGTTCTGGGACGACGACGAATATCTTCGGTCAGCAGGTCTCACAGTGTAATTCGCAGTATGGAGTCAGCACGCAAGTCAATGTGGTGCAGGTTCGGAGAGTGATAACCCGTTATGTGATTCCGGTGACTCAGACTCAGACTGTCCAGTGTGCCACAGGTAACTGTGTGGCTTCGCCGAGCAACGTTCAGCAGGTCCAATATGGTAGCGATATGCAGTGCCAATTTGAAAATGTGGTTCTGGGGAGTTTCAAATTTAATGTTGGAACGTATCAAAACACGAACAGCCAGTTCGTCACTCTGAACTGGAACGATTACAAAGGGACAGACACACCTATTCAGTACTACCGAGTTGTCATCTATGGTGATCACGACATGACGCCGGCTCTATCTTGGGTCAGCCAAAAGATCTTCGCAAACCCGGCGAGCACTACGGTTTCAACGATCATTGATTCTAACAGCCAAGGATCCTTTGAGAACATTACCTTTGGAGGTCTCAACCAGATTTCGAGCGAAGGTCGAACACTGGGGCAAAGAGTTCCATGGGTTAGAAATGAGACTTACTGGTACAAGGTTATTGCTTTCACAGCGGATGCAACACCAGCACTGGGGCACTTGAACCAAGTTTTACACCGCCCTTTCGATATCAAACTGGTGGATTGTTCACCAACCACAATCTCAGGATTTTGCTCTTTTCACTAGAGTTCTTGAAAGCCTAATTTCTATGAAAGCCGATACCTTAGTATCGGCTTTTTTTTGGCGGTGGGTCTAGTCATCCTGAGCGGATGCGAAGGACCTCAACATTATTTGTAGAGGACTTTCATTCGGAGTTCGACCCCTTAGAAGCGAGCGGAGGTCCTTCGCATTCGCTCAGGATGACATGTTAAGAAGGATTTTCTAGAACCACCGGGCACCAACATGAGGAAAGAAACCAATCTGGTATCAAACGGTAAAAAAATGAAGGTTTGGATTGCGATCTTCAGAAGCTTTTTGATCCGCATTAAAGATAGCAATCACTTCTGTCTTTTTGTAGGGATCTATATTGAAGACCACAAGATCGGAGTGCACTAGAATCTGGTGAAGACCACGCCCGCCGCCGCCTTTTTTCTCATCGTTGTCATTGAGGGAATTTCCACCGGCAAAACAGCGTTCTAAATATTTAAAAACCGTTTCTGCGTTGAGACCACCAAACTGATCCTCAACCGAGATCGCCATGGTCATACCGTCGGTCGCGAAGCGGAATTTTGCGTACTGAGAGGGCTCGAGGTCCACCGGCTGTGTGCGATCGAGGTGGTTGAAGAGAGGCTTACCATCTCCGTCGTGAGGAGCGTCGTATATCGCATTCATGAGAAGTTCTTCCACTACAGATTCACAGCGATGACAATTAACTGTCCGAATGCCTGCATTTTTAAAATAAGACACCATGCGGTCCGAGAACTGTCGACGCTGACCACTGTTTTGAACTTCCAGCTCCTGGACTTTAACACCCCATGAGAGATATTTTTCAAGGCCAAAAATATTGTTATCCGCAAGTTTTGTCACTGTTGTGACGAAGTTTTTAATGGTGAAGTTACGATCATTTTCGTCTCTTGAGACCACATTCGGAAAAAACGACTGCTTTAGGAGTCCTGGGACATAGGTACCGATTTCTTCTGAGGTCACAAACACAAAGTTAGCCTTTGGATTCTTCTTCTTTATAATGGGCGCAATATCTCGGTTGGTGTTATCAAAGATTACAATATCATAGTCGTTTTCGAGAGATTTTTGCTGACCTTCTTCAATGTTGGACACAATGTCGAGTTCCACGCCGGTCCCGCCCAGAGCCATCTTCGCGATGTTCTGCTGCTTGCGTACAGATTCCGCTAAGAGAACTCTCTTGTTGCGCATCGATTTTTCAGTATCGTAGCTCCGACTCAGAGGTTCCAAAAATTCTATGGCGGCTTGGAGTTCCTGCTCACATTGGAGGATCTTTTGGGTGTCTCTTTCGTCGCTGTCTAAGAGAATGTGAAAGTCTTTCTTGAGCGGAATCAGATGATTTTTGAGGAGGCCTTCCATGGATTGAAACATAATATTTCTATTGAGGTAGAGCTCTTTGAGCTTTTCGTGACCTGCCGAAAGTTCCGCATTTTTTGTGAAGAGATCTTCGTTTTTCTCTAGAAGCTCAGAGGTTCTTTCTTTCACTTTTTCCTCGAGAGAAAGGTTGATACCTTCAAGGACCTGGTGGGCGATTTGCAGCTCGCTGTTGAGAGCCTCCACGTGTTTTGCTTTTTGGTTTGTCTCGCCCAGCTTTTGACTCAGAATATCTGAGTAGATCTTGTACATATTGAAGTCGACATTTTTGCCGGTTTTTGCGATGAGAGTATCGAGTTCTTGAGCGTTGAGTTTAAAGAGCGTAACTTGGGTTTCAGCGGTGATAGTCGCGGAGCAGAGCTCTTTGCTGAGTAAACTCATTTCGCCGAGCAGATCTCCTTTGCGGTTCAAGTGAGCCACCAAGCCACCATCAACAGAAACCGAAAGAGAACCAGTTTCTAAAAAAAAGAGGCAGTTGTTGATTTGACCCTGAACCAAAACATTTTCACCGGGCTTGAAGGTCACCTTTTGGGCGCAAGCGTCGATCTGATCCAAAAGAATCTTGGGAAAATTTCTAAAAAAAGAGATTTTAGCTAAGCTGCTCATTGCACTTTACCTATCGGTGCATTCAGAAATCTTTTAAGCTGTTGCTATAGAGCTTGGGCGTTGGACCAGCGGGAAACCCAGGTGAATTAAAAAAGGCGGCCTAAAGACCGCCTTCTTCCCATCGATCCAGGATAGACTCGATTAAGGTATGGTGACTGAGATCGGGCTGGACGGTCGCGATCGACAACCATTGTTGTCCGTTGTGACCGCTGTTACTTGCACGGTAGTCCCAGTAACATAGGTTCCCAAAGTCGCTTGCACTGTGCCGCTACTCCCTGGATAGGACCCTCTGTTCTGTCCATCGACCAAGAACTCAATACCTGTAGCCCCCGATGGAACTCCCCCTCGACCTCTGACGCGAATAAGGTCGCTCGTAAAGTGAGTGGCGCTGGACAAACTTGCAGAAGAATTATCAAAAGTAGTACAGTCGTAGCCAGGAGCGTTTGGGTCCGTTGAGGCTGGTCCTGGTCCTGATGCAACCACTGCTGGTGGTGGTGGGCGCAAAGACTCGATAAGTGTTCTTGCAAGATTCACGATGCGAACGCGCTCAGCATCCATATTTTGAACCGTGCTTGTCGCTGTACTTGCAATTGCCGTATCCGCGTCGGTGACTGTAGTATTTATAGTGCTTATTGCTGTATCCGCTTCAGTGACAACTGTTCCCACGGCTGTTGTAGATTCTGTTTCAATAACATTTTGGCTTTGAGTATGATTCGAAATTTCCGTCGCAAAATAGCGATCAAAGTTCGCGCCAGCACAGCCGGCAATATTACCTGCCTCTTCGAGAAAGACAAAGTCTGCAGTAGCAGGGCGAATCGGAGCGACAACTGTATCTGTGTTATCGTCCTTGTTGCCAAATACAATATTGATAGTCCCTTGGCGCTCTCTTTGGGAATTCGTGAAGCCTGGAGCGGGTGGAATTGTCGGTCCGATCTGGGCGGTGACATTACTGATAAAAATCCGCTTAGTGTAGACACCAAGGTACTCATCCCCATCCAACGGCTCGTCCACTTTCGCGATAGGAACCGAAGTCCCGACGCCGGCACATGAGCCCGTATTGCTTGGTGTGAGTTCAGTCAAAGGAGTTTCGCCTCCGGGCGCAGTATTAACGGTTAAAGTACCGAAGCTATTGACCAAACAACCACAAATCAAGGGATCAGACATAGCGCGTGTAAGGAGCTGCTCCACCTTGATGGCTGCAAATTTTTGGTTGATTCGACGGACGGTTTTGTATTGTGTGGCCATATATTGTGCGAAACCACCGATAGCAATAGCGAGGACACTTGCACCAACCATAGCTCCGACAAGGGAAAAGCCTGCCGTATTCCATACGTTCTTTCGAGAATGTTTCATAAGGGGAACCCCCACCTTTGTTTAAAATCTCTCAATATTTCTTCAAAATCATCTTGTTCTGTATAAGGGCCGTCTCCCGCTCTCCGCCTTGAGAGGCCTATTTGCCTCTGGGCTTGAGTGGCTACCAAGCTACCCTGAGCAGCGGCTGTCGCGCGAACCTGTGTAATCCCACTGGCGGCTACAGGGCGCGGCCGCAAAATTTGCGGAGCGATTTGTTGGCGAATTCCCTCAAGCCTCGCTGCAAAAGCGGCATCGTCCGCTGCACGCACGGCTCTGAATTGGGTCAAACGGTTTTGGAAAAGCTCTCTGATTTCAGCCGAAGGGTCGCAGGACTTCGCAACACGCGTGGCATCGGGATGGGTGAAGAACGTCACTTGAGACAGCAGAGGTTGTAAAGACTTTTCCTCGTCAGGATTCAAGAACTTGATTTGTATATTTCCTTTATACTCGTAGGCTTCGTAACCGCCGTCTTCGTTGGTGTCTACACTCGCCGTCTGACGGATGTCTACAATTTTCACCGATTCGACAACGGCCTTTGTCGCAATTCCCATCATCGATTCTCCGGGTTTGGCGATAGTGAAGGAGGAGGAGTAATCACATTCTCCAGTGGTTAAGTCTCGACCCAGGATCATAAACTGTTTCAAGTCGACTTCGGTGGCTCCGGCGGCGAACTGAATTTTGTTGCTTCCTGCGCCACCATTATAAGGATTTGCGTCTTTGGTCATATCGAACATACAGTCACAGGAATTAGCGTCAGCGAGGACTTTAGTAATCGTGGTTTGAACATCCAAGAGTTGAACCTTGGTTTGTAAACGCGTCATATTTTGGTGCTGTTGAATCAAGAAGACCGCAAAGCCAGTGGCTAAGCTCAAAGAGACTCCCATGCCCACGACGAGACCCACCAATGATATACCCTTTTGATTTCCCCTTAAAATACCCATGATTTATTCTGACGTGCGGGGCTCAGTGACACAAGGGGATTTCCTGCACAATGGCCGGAAACAATAGCTAAGGGTCTTAAAACGCTTCTCAGGATTTACAGTGTTCTGAACAGAGACAGTTCGCCCACCGTTAAAAATCTAAATTTGAGACGTTTCCGAGAGATCTTTGTCCATCCAGGTATTTATTTGAACAGCTTGCGGATTATTAACTCATTGAGTTCTGCGGAATAGATTTGGTACTTCAGTATACTTTCCAAGTAAGTGAGTCGAGATTCCGCCAGATTTTCTTCTCGGAAATTTACAAGGATTAGATCGCTGGCCCCTCTCCGAAACTTTATCCATTCGGCATCCGTTAATTTTTTAGCAAGGGAGATACGATCTTTATTAATTTTAGAGATCTCGACTATGGCGTCAATTTTGACGTGAAGGGACTCCAGTTGCGCGCGGATTTTTTCTTTTAAAAATTGAATTTTTAAATTTGTTTCGTTCTCTTTCATACGACCTTGGATCTTTTTTCCTCGCCCCTTTCTGAACTCGAGAGGAACCTCTACATTCAACATGATTCGAGTCTCCTGGGGGGCCCTTGTAAATGCATTTGGTGCCTGGGCCGCACCTTGATCCTTACTAATTTCATAGGCCAAATCGACTTTCGGTAGCAGGATGTTTCTGCCGAGCCGGGTCGTTTGCTGAGCCTGGCGCCTTTGGGAGGCTAAAGCTCTCAATTGGTAGCTTCTGCCAAATGCTGCATTGACCAGGTTTGGAAGAGGCGCTGTTTTCAAGAGGCGAAGCTGGTCGAGACTCGGTATCTGATCCTTTTTTGGAGTGACTCGTTTTCCGTTAGAGTCTCTAAAGAAGAGGGAGAGATAAAATGAAGCCTCTTTAAAATCTGCCATGACTTGGCGATATTTGCTTTCTCTCTTTTGGATGTACTGCCGATTCTCAGTTTCATAAATTCGTGCTAGATCTCCAGCTCGAATCCTGCGCTTTAGACCTTTGCCCCGATTTTTTGCTAAGTTCAGTAAATCTAAATAGACGTCCATCTCATAACCTTTGGTCACCCAGGTCCAGTAAGATTGGATTGCAAGATTTTGCACTGTGAGTTTCGTTTCTTCTAGCTTGAGCTCAGATTGCTGCAGATTCTCTTCTGCGATTTGAATATCGTAGCGGGGAGCATCGAACATACTATTCCGTAAAACTGAGAGCGACACGCCCAAAAAGTTTTCACCGTTATTGAGGGTTCTCAACATTCCTTCATATTCAGGAAATATACCCCTCGAGACGCGGTGGCCGCCGTATACGCGCCCATTCAGATAAGGAATTGGTTTTTCAATTTGTATTTTATAGGCATCACCGTTGTAATAACCCTCGTCCCGAGCATTCCCGCTCCCTTTAAGCTTGCCATCGAAAGCCCCCTTAGCCTCCTGCAAAGCTCCACGGCGCCCTTCAAGATCGGCGACGGCCTGTAAGACCTGAGGGTAGTGACTGACCGCTGAGTTCACTACCGTCTCCATGGACAGTTGCTGCGCCATGGACGTTGTAGGAATAACGCTGACGAGGAGGCTGATAGAAGCTAGTCCCAATAAAACCTTAAGGTTTTGAGTCATCTTTGATCTTATCCTTATCTTCATCCTTAGAACCCTGATCAATGGATTTTGGAAAGCCGTTTACTTTTCGCCAGATTTCATAGCCAATGGAAACTTGGTCGAGAAGTACGAGGCCAATGGCCCGGGAACCTTGGCGAAGATACTTTTCACTGGGCCAGTCTTCGGGATCATTGGGGTCTGGAGAGACAAGAATTCGAAACTGCCCGGTGGACGATACGGACGGGTCGATTGCGGTCACTAAGCCGCCAAAGCTTCCCACGGCCACGGCGGGCCAACCGCTAAACTGCACCGAAGGCCAACCTTCGAACTGGAGGCGGACCTCTCTGCTTTCGGTAATAAGGGGGAGGTCGTTCCCATCGATAAATATTTCCACGACCGATTCGGCGGCATCCGGGACAAATCTCACAAGCTTGTCGCCCTCTTTAATATTTACGGATCCGGAACCGTGAAGCACCCGCAAGATTCTTCCATCCCTAGGAGCAACAATCATCTGAAGCTGTTGCCGAGAAAAGTCCACTTCCGCTTTCGTAAGATTCGCTGCCGCACTGGCTTCGTCACTGCGCAATTTTTTATAAGTGATTTTGGCCTTTTCAAACTCTTTTGGTGAGGTTAGGCCCTCATCCACAAGTTTTTCCTGTCGATGAAAGTTGAGGCGAGCGGTGTCGCTGGCTTCTCTTGCGGCGTCAAACTTTCTGAGGGCAGCGTCTCTGTTCGATTCTAGTCTCAAAAGAAAATTCGGGTCATTGTCGACGACGCGAACGATGGGGTCGCCTTTTTTCACCTTTTGGCCATCACGGACGAGCCACTTCTCGAGCCGTCCTGAAACGGTGGAAGTGATAAACTGAACTCTGTCGTTAGGACTCAAAGCCGTCACATGCCCGAGTCCTCGACTCGTCTGCTGCCAAGGGATCACAAGAAGTATGAAGAGCACAGCACATAGAGCCAGCGCAAAGTTGAAGAAAATTTTTCTATAATTGGTAGGCGAATAGACTGAAGCCACGGAGCGGTACTCGCTCAGAGAGGAGAGTAGGTCTTCGGGCTTCTGGAGAAATACCCCGACCTTTTCACTGGCCGCATAGAGGTCGTAAAAAGACTCAAGATATTTTTGAGCATAGAGAAAGTGAGACAAAATCGCATTCACGATGATTTCCGTAGCGACGAGCTGTCCCACAGTCATTTGCCCAGCTATGACCAGGTATCCACCCAGACCGAGGAGTACGGCATTTAGCATCGCAAAGAGAGATACGTATAGAATATTTTGAGCGAAAACCTGCCGAAAATGAAGAGTCCTGGTACTGAGATAGCCGGAGATCTTCTTATCAGTGACAGCTCTCATCTCTGATATGTCCTCTTTACCGGAGAGCGATTCAATATACTCGGCGACCTCGTACTTGCTGGAAGACCGCTTCAAAGCGGTCGCCATGGAAGATTTCCTAAAAAAGATAAAAGGCGTTAGAGCGCAAACGGTAATGAGTAGACTAAAAACAATAAAATACGGGTGATAAAAACAAATCAGCAACAGACCGATCGTGGTTTGCAGGGCCATGGTAACACCGTCGGTGATGAGATACGCCAAACTCTTTTGGATAGTGATCACATCGAAATAACGGTTGGCTTTGAGCGCCTGTGAAGTTGCAGATTTCTTTTCATTCTCGATCGCATCAGCAATTTGAGCCGAGAGTCTGCTGTAAAGCTTTCTCTGCATATACTCTACGAGAAGGTACTGGAGAGATTTGAGAATCGCTAAGATCGTTAGCAAAAAAAGGAGAATTAGACTCAAAACAAAAAGAGGCTGAAAATAGGGACCAAACGAAAAGGTGTTTACCAGCGATTGAACCGATACTGGAGTTGCCAGAATAAGAATACTCACGCAGATCGAATAGATAATGACGATCGGGTAGTATGCAGAAGCGTTTTTTAGTAGGGTCGCCAGGGAATTGAAGTTTAAAGGTGTTTTCACAGTGCACGTGCCCAGAGTTAAGGTAAGGCCAAGGCAACAGTTCCTGTGTCTTGGGCCACTTTTCAGATAGTAAGGAGCATAACAAGCTATTTCAAGTTCATCAATCTAACCCTTGCGGGGTGACGCTGCAATTAAAATGGGCAGATCTCCTGCCGACGCTTTGCTCCAAGCTTTACCCATTTCCGTCGGGGTCTTGCGAGATGGGTTCTTTCTTCTTTCTGTGGCCAGATTGTGGAAGGCTTTCAAAAGGCTTTCAAAAATTTCTATCCTAGGTACGTCGTCCTGAGCGTGAGCGAAGGACCTTTTTTGGCTCCGCAAGGGGTGAACACTGGTTTGTATACGAAGTCCTCTGAAGACCGGGTCAAAGATCCTTCGGCGCTGCCTCAGGATGACGTCGCGAATGGCGGTACACTGACGCGATCGAACATCCCCCGAAAGAATCTTCGTTGTTTTGTTGAGTGATCCACGTGGCACCAAAAAAGAGAAAGAACCTGCGAGATGAGGCCGGCGGGGCAAATTTTGAATTCTTCACAAGAGTCTGCTAGCCTCAACGGCAGGATGTCGTGAGATTTTTGTGAAGGTGGATGCGATGAGTACGTACAGTTGGGAAAAGTGGACTCAAGATAAAATACTACAGATGCGTTTTTGCGACTTGGGCTTGGAAATTGAAAATTCTAGGGTTTATCCTCTGGTTCAGCAGCTCTACGACGAGCTCGAAGACAAAGGGCTCAAGCTCAGGCCTCACGTTTGGATTTCGAAAGAGTGGTTCTCCCCCGATGGTGTTCCAGGCCTTGCGATTCCGTTTTTCGTGGTGAACGACCGCCTTGCAAGAATCGAGAAAAAAATGCTCCTTGAAGTCGAGGGGTACTCTTTAAAGGAGTGCATGAAACTTCTCCGTCATGAGACGGGCCACGCTATCGACAATGCTTTCCGTTTGAGAAAAAACCGTCAGCGGCAGAAGTTGTTTGGCCTCTCTTCAACCGAGTACCCAGAAACCTATGCGCCGAGGGCCTACTCCAAAAAGTATGTTGTCCACTTAAACTCATGGTATGCGCAGGCTCATCCCGACGAAGACTGGGCCGAAACCTTTGCGGTTTGGCTCAATCCGACCTCCAATTGGAGAAACCGATACAAAAAGTGGCCGGCCCTCAAAAAACTAGAGATGGTGGATGACCTGATGTCTTCAATTAAGGGGAAGACGCCACCGGTAAAGCGGCAAGAGACTTTGGATAGTATCTCGAAAAGTCGGATGCGACTGCAGACGTACTACAACGACAAAATAGAGAGCTATGGTCTAGACGAGCCCTTCTATTTGGATCCACTGATTTTACGCCTCTTTACAAGAACCCCGGCTCGCAAAACTCAAAAAAGAGCTGCGACCTTTATTCGCCAGGAAAAAAAGATGATTTCTAAGTTGGTGGCAAGGTGGACGGGGCAGTATCAATATACAATTGACCTTATACTGAAAGAGATTATCGTCAGCTGTCAGGAAAAGAAACTGTATTTGACCCGCTCAGAAAAGGAAACGCGAATGGATCTCGTTGGTATGCTCACGGCGCAGACTTTAAATTACATTTCCAGTGGCAACCATAGGATACCCATGTAGATATGAAAGTTCTTGTTCTTCTCCATCCAGATCTCATTCCTCCGGTCGTCGAGGACGAAGAGGCCATCGATTGGGCGACGGTCCCTTGGGCCACGGAGTACGATGTCATCAAGGCTTTGAAGGCAGAGGGGCACACGGTGGAGGTCTTGGGTGTGAGCGAGTCTCTTTTAAAGATTCGCAAAAGCGTCGAAGAGTTCAAGCCCGCTATAGTTTTCAATCTTTTGGAGGAGTTTAAGGGCGAAGCGATTTTTGATCAGAACGTGGTGAGCTACCTGGAGTTGATCGGCGTCGCTTACACAGGCAGCAATCCGAAGGGTTTGATGCTCGCCAGAGACAAGGCGCTGTCAAAAAAGCTGCTCACCTTTCACAGGGTGAAGACTCCGAAGTTTCAAGTTTTTCCGCGCAACCAGCCTCAGCGTAAAGTCCGCTTGCCGTCCTACCCCGTAATTGTGAAGTGTTTAAACGAAGAGTCCTCTAGGGGTTTGGCCCAAGCTTCCATCGTGAAGACAGAAGCCGAACTCATCGAGCGCTCCCACTACCTTCAGCAAAAGTTTGGCGTCGACGTGATTGCCGAAGAGTTTATCGAAGGCGTTGAGTATTTTGTTGGGGTGATGGGTAACTACAGACTGAAGGTCTTTTCTCCAAGGGTTCTCCAGTTCAACAATTCTGACTCTCCAGAAAAAGAGTTTTATTCGGAAAACGCCAAATACTCTGAAAAATACCGTGAGCGTAAAGGGATTAAAACAGTTCCCGCTGAACTGGACCCTGTGCTGCTCAAGAAGGTGCAGAAAATCGTCAAAAAAACCTACCGAGTTTTGGGACTCAGTGGGTATGCCAGAATCGATTTGCGGATCGACAAGGATGGAAACTGCTTCGTGCTGGAGGCGAATCCAAATCCGGATATCGCTGAGTTTGATGACTTCTCAGAAAGTGCACTTACGGATGGCATCTCTTACCGTCGCCTACTCAATAGTATACTCAAGTTAGGTCGCCAGTGGAGTCCCGAAAAGGGTCCGCAAACTCCAGTTCTGGAGTAAGCGGTGAGAACTCAGCTGTCTAAGAACCCGAAATCCGTAGGAAAATTTAAAAGTGCAGCCTCTGTGGAGAGACTCTGAATTTCTTTCAGGCATGACTACGGAAGGGTTGCTAACCTATTAATTTCATAATACTTTGTCGTCGTGAAACCAATCTGTCTTGTGCTTCTTTTTGTGTCCCTTTGCGGTTGTCAAACTCAGCCTGTCGCTGAAATTTCTCCTCAACAGATGGAGAAACTCAAGAGCGAGCTGGAGGTCAGCCTCATGGCTGGCATTGAGGAAGGGCTTAAGGCGAATCCTCCTCGGGTGATCCAAGCGGTGACGCCAGCCCCTGAACCTCAAAAGACCCTAAAGAAAAAAGTGTTCAAAAAAATAGTCATCGGCCGGGTGGAGTGGATCAGTACGACGTCGCCCAAAATCGATATTCGGGCACGCATCGATACCGGAGCTCAGTCGTGTTCGCTGCACGCTGAGAACATTCTAGAAAAAACGGTGGATGGTGATCTTTACGTTGAGTTTACCACTGAAGACGAGGTCGGCAAAAACCACACCTTTTTAAAAAGAGTCGTCAAGATGACGACGGTCAAGGGCACCTCAGGGATTGCCGAAAAACGATATGTGGTTGAAATGCGGATGCGCTTTGGAGAGCGAGAGCTGTCAGTGAACGTCAACCTCAATGACCGGCAAACTCTCCGACACAAGTTTCTTGTTGGACGAAACCTTCTTCTCGGGGACTACATCGTAGATGTTTCTCAATCCCGACTTCTTGGTGATAAAAAATGAGTCGACTCAAAGCTTTACTTATCGCAATTTGTATTCTCGTTCCCCTTGGTTCTCTATATTACAAATCTGAGGTCATCGGGCTGAGCCTCATTCCAAAAAAAGCGGATAATAGCTGGGACGTAGAACTTTCTCCGAACATCGATAATATCAGCGAAGGAAATATGCAGTCTCGCTTCAATATGACGCTGCCAATACCACAGTCTCTAAAATCCCAAAGTGTAGATCGCCTGACTATTCGAGGTCTGCCATCTGGTCCTCCTGACGGGAAGCAGCCCATTATCTCTTTAAACGAGCAGGAAGATTACAAGAAAATTGATGTCAAATTTCAGGTGAGCACCTTCTTTTTTGATTACCTAGGGGCTGAAGCGCCGAAGACAAAGCTGAGTGCCGCTGATAAAAAGCGATACCTCGATCTCAGTAGCCTGAGTAAGACCACGGCCAAAAAGGTTGCGAAACTTTCGGACACTCTGGTTTTTTCGGCGGATTCCAAAATGGAGAAGATCAAAAAGATCTTTTTTTACATCGCCGATGAGGTGGTGTTGCAGCCGGATGCTAAGACTATTGATGAGGTCATCGACCTCGCCAATGGTGATCATTTGGCTCAATCCCTAACACTTGCCGCAGTAGCGAAACTCAATGGGATTCCTTCAAAAATTGGTTTTGGTTTAAAAATTATAAAAGATCCTAAGAATGCTGGCGAAGTGAAGTTCACTCGGTTCTTCTACGTCGAGTCCCACCTCGACGGCCGTTGGGTTCCTTTGTTTCCTGAGGATCGTCTTTTCGGTAAGGTCACCGATAAGCATATTATACTCAACCAGGATGCCGAAGCTTTTGAAGGCTTTTGGAATGCCAGGGACTATTTGAGTATGATGGCAAAACCTTTAAAATTTGATCCTTTGACGTCTAAGGAGCAGCTTAAGTTTTTGAGTGAGGTCAGCCCAGTATGGGCTCTGTTTTCCCTTCACCGGTTCTCCCTCTCGATACAGGCGATCTTTTTGGGAATCGTACTCATCCCCTTTGGAACGATTATCCTCTCTTTTGCGAGAGTCGTTGTGGGCATCAACACGTTTGGGATCTTTATGCCCATGCTTTTGAGTTTGTTCTTTCTGGAAACGTCTTTTGTTTTTGGTTTTACATTCTTCGTATTGGTGGTTCTAGTAGGACTCTCCCAGCGTGCGGTCTTAGATAGGCTACATCTACTGGCCGTACCGAGGTTGTCGATACTGTTAGCGGCGGTTATACTTCTTTATATCATCTTCGCCATCATTACGGACAACATGGGCTTTATCTCGGTAAACAACAAAACGCTGAACTACTTTCCTATTGTCATCATCACGGTCTTTATCGAAAGGTTCAGTATTTACTTTATCGAAGAAGGGGCTGTGAATACCTTAAAAACGACTGTGGGGACTTTTGTCGTCGCCACACTTTGTTACTACCTCTTGTCTTATAAGTGGTTGAAGGTCTTTCTGTTCAACAATCCTGAGCTTTTGATTTTAACCATCGGTGTGAATTTGGCTATCGGGAGTTATCAAGGTTATAGACTCTTCGAGTTGTTCCGATTCCGTGACCTAGGAAGGGTTGAGGATGAGCCTGTATCGTAGCCTTCGCGATGCCGGGGTGCTGGGTAACAATCAGCGGCTTCGAAAATATATCCTCCCCAACAACAAAAGGTCCGATTATCCAATCGTCGACGATAAGATCAAGACTAGTGAGCTTCTAGGGGCTCACAAGATCCCTAGCCCAAAGACCATGGGTGTCTTTCGCTCCATAAGCGATACAAAATCCCTTCACAGGATTCTCAAGCCTCTCAATGAATTCGTGGTGAAACCTGCAAAGGGCGCCGCTGGTAACGGAATTGTGATTGTGGAGGAAGTAAAGTGGTCCGAGAACAAAAGAGATACCTTCTTGAGCACGACACGTAGGCAGGATATGCGCTATGACGAATTCGTCTACTACCTCTCAATGATTATGAGCGGTGTCTTTTCGTTAGGAGGGCAGGTCGACAAAGTGCTCATGCAGGAAAAGTTAAGAATTCATCCCTTCTTTGAAGACATCAGCTACAAAGGCATCCCCGACACGAGGGTGATCCTATTTCGTGGATTCCCCGTCATGGCGATGGTTCGCCTGCCTACAAAAAGCTCTGGAGGTAGAGGAAACCTCCATCAGGGCGCGGTGGGCTGTGGCGTGGACTTGAAAACAGGGATGATTACCTCGGCTGTTCATGAAAATAGAATCGTGACTCGGCATCCGGACAATGAAGAGCAGATCTTGAAGGGGCGGATTTTACCACACTGGGAGCAGGTACTGGATGTAGCCTCGCGATGTTGTGACTTGAGTCGCATCGATTACCTTGGGGTAGATATCGTCATCGATCCTGTCAGTGGGCCCCTGGTTCTTGAGATGAATGCCAGGCCGGGTTTATCTATTAAAATTGCCAATCGCAAGGGGTTAATTCCCCCTCTCGAGAAGGTTCTCGCTTTGGGCGCGAAGGATATGAGTCGGGAAGAAAAGCTACAGTACGCATTGGAGCATTTCTAAAACTCTAGGCCTTACAAAAGCAAGAAAGCGTTCGTTTCTTGAGCTCTTCCATTTGTACGGTTTTTAGATAGTGAATGGTTTTTCCTTGAGAGCAGAACCTCAGTCTACCTTTTGCGTCGCAAGATACTTGCGAGAGTTGCCAGGTAAATAGTTCGGGCCAGATAAGTGTCGCGACTGCTACGACATCCCAGAGTATAAGTTTCGGCTGGAGTTTTAAAAAAAGATTTCTAAGAATCCATCTTCGACTTATCGTTTTCAAAGGAAATGGGCTGTCACGCAAGCGCAGCCAGTCCTTCAGATTGTACTGAAGTTTTTGAGCGTGGTCTAAACCCACTAGAAAAATATCTTCCTGGCTTCGAAAGACCGCCTGACTGGCTTCAGGATCTTTAGCAAAATTAAATTCATGAGGCCAGTAGGGGTAAAGAAAGCCTTTGTGGTCAGGTCGTCCACCTAACGCAAGAACCTTTTTAAAAGTCCTTTGTTCTGGGTTCAGTAAGGCTTCCAGTTCAGTGAGTGGACCCATGGCTAAATAGGTGACTTTGGAGAGCTCAGTAGTGAGCCCGTTCAGAATCTTCGAGCTCGGTTGCTGCGTGCGAGAGGCTCCCTCGAAAACCTCAAAAGAAGCCTTCGTAAGTTCTTTTAATAAATTCGTATTAAGAAGTGAAGATTCAGCTGAAGTATTTCCGTAGCTCGTGGAAACACGAGTAAGGTTGAGCTGGCAGGCTAATAGTAGGGCGAATCCATCATCGATGTCGCCAGACTTTGAGCCAAGACCGTTGTCGGTATCAATCCACAAGGTATTTGCTAAGTTTTTTTGATGCTCCACGGTGTTCGCCATCTCTCCTATGGTAGCGGAATTCAGCGCGATGCCAAGCTCAAATCGTTTGAGTGGCCCTAAGTTGGTCTCTTCGCCGTACTGAGGACGTCTTGACAGTAGCCTCCGAAGGCTTACCATGAGAGTTTACACACTAACCTTCGCGGGAGAGATCTATTGTCCACTGAAATTTTAACGCCTCATGAAATCAAAGACTGGAAGCCCTTTACCGATTTTCCAGATCTCAAAGACTTTAAAGCGCCCACTCGAGAGCGCATGAAAAAGGCGGGGCAGTGGGACAAGCACCAAATGGCAGGAAAGCGTTGGGCCATCGGTTGCGTTTCCTTGGAAATCACCCAACGTTGTAATTTGGATTGCAGCCTCTGTTACCTTTCAGATATGTCGGAAGCCGTTAAAGATGTTCCCCTTCAGGAAGTTTTTCGTCGCATCGATACTATCTATCGTCACTATGGTCCCGGTACCGACATTCAAATTTCAGGTGGAGATCCCACGCTACGCAAACGGGAAGAGCTGGTGCAGATTGTAAAGAGGATCACGGACTTCAAAATGGGAGCCACGCTGTTCACGAACGGTATTCTCGCACGACGAGACCTCATCGAGGAGCTTGCAGCCGTCGGTTTGTCGGATATCGCCTTTCATGTGGACATGACCCAAGAGCGCAAGGGCTACGCCAGCGAGGTGGAGCTCAACGTTATACGAGAAAAATATATCGAACGCGCTAGAGGCACTGGCGTCAATGTGATGTTTAATACCACTGTCTTTGAGGGGAACTTCCACGAGCTCAACGATATCGCCCGATTTTTCTGTGAGCATTCTGAAGATATTCAGCTGGCGTCCTTTCAGCTCCAAGCCGATACGGGCCGAGGTGTTCTACGTGAGCGAGACTTTATGATCACTCAGGACACCGTGATTGGAGAGATCAACAAAGGTGCGGGCACAAAAATCAATTTTGATATCCCAAATATCGGTCACAAAGACTGCAACAAGTACGGTATCGCTCTAGAGGTGAACGGCAAAATGTTCAACTTCTTGGACGATGATCCGTTTTTGCTTAAAATCATGAATCAAACTGCAGATTTCGACTTGGATCGTGACAACAAGATGCGGACAGTTTTTCATATGATAAAAGCTTTCGCTCTGTCTCCAAGTCTCTGGTGGGGCGGTGCTCGCTTTGTGACTCGAAAACTTTGGGCCTGCCGCAAAGAGCTTTTCGCTGCCAGAGGAAAAGTGAACAAGATCACATTTTTTCTTCATAATTTTATGGATGCCACGAAGCTCGAAAAGGAGCGTTGTGAGTCCTGCTCGTTCATGGTGATGACCTCAGAAGGTCCAATTTCTATGTGCGTGTTTAATGCCAAAAGAGATGACTATATTTTACAAGCTCTGAAAGTGAAATCAGATGATGGAACTGAGGAAGTCTGGAATCCGCTGACGGGAACTTCAGATCCTGCTCAGGTAGTTCCCCCGGTTTTAGAGGCCAAGACTGAAGAACTCCCAAAAAAGCTGCTCAAAGGACGTTTAAAAGAGCAACGGACTCGAGAGCAAGCTCAGCCATGAGAAGTCTCAACTTTTTTCTTTGCTTTGCATTGATGGGGACTGTGGGTTGCGCCACAACCTTAAAATCCTCCAAGGCGCCCTTGGGCTCTCAAGAAGAGGCCTTGAAAGCCTATGGCGAAGTTCTCGAAAAGTACGTTGATGATAGAGGTCACGTTGATTTTCGAGCTCTGGCTCAGAACACTAAGCCTTTAGATACCTATCTTCGGTACATAGCGGACACGCCGTTCTCAAACTTTAAATCGAAGAAGGCTCTACTCGCTCACTATATCAATTCCTACAATGCACTCGCCATGAATACGGTAATACAAAGGGACTTTCCAGAGGCCCACACCGGCTTCTCAAAAGTTGGGTTCTTTTATCTGACTAAGATGCAAGTGGGCGGCACCAAGATGTCACTTTACACTTACGAAAACGATTACATCCGTAAAGTGGGCAACGAGAAAGTTCACTTCGCCCTCAATTGTATGGCGGAGTCGTGCCCGCGTCTTCCGCGTAAGCCGATTCCGGAGGAAACGGTAGAGGAGGAACTCCAAAAAATGACGACTTTCTTTTTTGCAGAGCCTAGAAACCTCAAGTTGGACCCCGAAAAAAAGAAAGTCTATGTTTCGGAAATTTTATCGTTTTTCAAAGAGGACTTTGTGCCCAAGCACGCTCCCGATCTGAGGAGCTATGTGAACCTTTACGCCAAGACGCCTATTCCTGATGGTTATGAGGTGGACTTTATCGACTATAACTGGTCGGTCATTTACCCTTAAGCTTTTATGAAAAATACTTTTTTTCAAATTCTCCGATATTTTTTTTCGATCCTTCTTTTTGCGACAGCGATCGGCAAACTCCTGGATAATAGGGGCTTCGCTGAGGTTATCGAAACCTACGAGTTTGGATTCTCCCAGGGACCGTTTCTTCTATTTTTCGCTCTCGTATTTTCGCTCTTCGAACTCTATCTCGGCTTGAGGGTCGCAAGTAACAAGGGGCGACGTTTAAGTGGTCTGCTGCTGATCGCCATGCATCTGGGCTACACGCTGTTAGCGATCGTCACGCTCCAGAGAGGAATTCAATTGGAGAACTGTGGGTGCTTTGGAGTTTTTTTGGCGCGCCCCATGACTTTAATGACTGTTTTTGAGGACGGTACCCTACTACTCCTCAGCCTTCTGTACTGGAAGCTGGCTCCGAAAGGCCGTTCCTGCTAAGAGCAGGAAGATCCGCCCAAGACACAAAACTGGCTACAGAAGCCATGCTTCAGGTAGACATCTTTAGGACTCTCTTCAAGAGTGGAGCCGAGTTCGAAATACTTATCGTAAGCGAGTAGCGTGCAAGACAGAACCTTAGGTTTGTCTTCGCCCTTTCTTTTGACCACCATCCGCGAACTAGAGCACATAATATCGTCAGGCTTCACCCCAAGAATATCCCAGCAGGCCGTGGTGATTTCTGGAGTGTCCTCTGATGGGCTCATTTCTGCGAAAACTACGAATTTTTCGCTATCGGAACAATCTAAAGTAATATTGTGTTCTGCGAAAAGAGCTTTGTACTTTTTCTGGCATTCGGCAGAATCCTCACCGGTCAGAGTTCTGCCGGCAACGGCGAACGAAATACCACTTTCACCCAACCACTTAATATTTTTTAGGGTTGGAAGAAACGTTCCTGTCCCTCGCTCCTTCTCATGAATCTCTTCACTGTAGTGGTCCAGAGACACTCGAACTAGAAGCTGACTCCCGTAGGTTTGTGACAGCTGCACCAGGGCTTCTTTATGTCGGTTAAAGATGCGGTAGGCGTTAGTGAGAACGATAGTTTTTAGGCCTTGCTTCAGAGACATTTCAAGAAGTTCTATGATGTGGGGATTCAAAAATGGCTCACCCCCAGTAAAGCCAATTTCTTCTGTTTTCAAACTTTGAGATGAGATCTCATCGAGGTAAGCTTCGAGATCTTCAGGCTGGAAATAGGTGAGTCTGTCATTAGTTGGGCTGGATTCGATATAGCAGTTCTCACAACTCAAGTTGCACTGAGTTCCCGTGTTCACCCACAAGGTTTTGAGAGTTTTGAGCGTTACGTGGGCCCGAGTTTCGCCCTTCGCAGTCACAAATGGGTTTGCAAATTTAGCCACTGGCGGATTTGGTGCCTGACCTGTTTTTGTTTCCATCCCATCGTCGCTGAGCGTGGAATTGGTATTCAAAGGTGCCTCTGGCATGTATAACCCCCTAATCGAAAGAATAATAGGATGGATGATATGGCAATAGGCCCGTTAAGTATAGTCATTGCGACCCATAAAGAGAATACTCAGGGATTCTTACGCAAAATGGCGAGGCGCTATCCTAAAGATTCTAAAATTCAGTACCTTGTTGTGGATAGCGGTCTGACGGATGCAAAGGTCTTTGCCTCGTTGAAGCGACCGGACTTTGAGATTCTCAAGCTCGAAAATTCGAATCGAGCAGAGAGACTGGCCCATGGGCTCTCGAAGTCTACTGGAGCCATGATTCTTTTCAATCACCCTAGGAGCCTTGTCGATCCTAAAGCTCTAAGCTTTTTAGCCACCGAAGGGTCCTCATTGAATTGGGGGGGACTGACTCACAAATTTGATCGAAGTACCTTAGGCCTGCGCTGGACCTCTTGGTACTCCAATCAGGTAAGGCCCAGACTATGGAGGGTGGTCTACTTGGATCACTCTATTTTTTTTCAAAGGAACTTGCTAGATCAGCCGATTCCTCCGATTTCGATCTTTGAGGATACTGAAATTTCAAAGATTTTAGCGCGGCATGGTCCGCCGTCCATCTTGCCCTTCGTGTCCGAGACTTCGGCTGTTCGTTTTGAAGCCCATGGCTTTTGGAAGCAGGCCCTCACAAACCAAAGTCTGAAATTGGCCTATCACTTTGGGTGGTCAAAAACGAAAATGAACCGAGTCTACGAAAAAAAATTAAATCTCAACGAATAAGGAATTGGCAGCCCCTGTTTTTCACGTCATCGCCACGGCATGCGTAGCTGTACAGCTTCGCATATGGCCGTCAGAGCCGAAGGCGTGGGATCCCTTCTCGCCCCTGCGAGGGACCATCCTTCAATGTATGGAGGTCGTCCCTGGCGGAGCCGGGAGAGATCCCACGCCTTCGGCTCTGGATGACGGAAATATAAGTCGGCTCTGGATGACAGAAATATAAGTCAGCTTTGGATGACGGAAACTCAATTTGAAACGTGTTTCTATTCTTGAATTTTATGTCTGGTAAGAACTTGTCCGAGTACCTTGTCGAAAACGTTTTGTTTAGATTCTTACAAATCTATCCCTCATCGTTGAATTATAAGCCAAATCAAAGCATTATGTCGACCTTAACGACACAAAAATGATGACCCTCACTGAATGTGGGGCAACGAGATCAGGAGAAGACGTGGATTACGAAGTAATAACCAAAAGCTTGGACGAGCTCTACCAAAAGATGGAAGGATGGTTCGAACAGGCGATTCAGATGCTCCCGAACCTCGTACTAGCTATTCTCGTCATAATTTTATTCTGGATCATTAGTAAGTGGATTTACCGAGCTGTAGTGAATCTGTTTAAGAAAACTCACTTTAATGAGAGCCTCGAGCACCTGTTGGCCAACTGCTGCAAAATTCTTGTGATTTTGGTGGGGCTTGTCCTCGCACTTGGAGTTTTGGAACTTCAGAAAACAGTTTTCTCTCTACTTGCCGGCGTCGGGGTTATTGGTCTCGCACTCGGTTTTGCCTTCCAGGATTTAGCGGCAAATTTTATCTCAGGGATTATGCTGGCGATTAGAGCCCCCATTAAAATCGACGATGTTGTGGAAATCGACGGTGTCCAGGGGACCGTCATCGAAATTTTTCTTCGGGAAACACTCATCCGAAACTTTTCTGGCCAAGATATTTTCGTCCCTAACAAAGATTTTACCTCCTCCAAGTTCACGAATTACAGTAGTTTTGGAAAACGAAAAGTGATCATAGAGGTGGGCGTCGGTTACGAGGATGATGCTGACGGGGCATTGGAAATTCTCAAAGAGACTATAGGTCAAATTCCAGGAACCTTAAAGGATCCAGAGCCTCAGGTCTATATCGATGAGCTTGGCGGCAGTTCGGTCAATCTCAAGGGCCATGTCTGGTTTGAGTATCCAGGTGGAAACATTCTTCAGTTGAAAAGCGATGGGCTACGTTTGATCAAATCCGCTCTAGACGCAAAAGGCTATAATATCCCCTTCCCCATCCGTACCCTCGAGCTTGGAGAATCTGCCTCTAAGGCTCTTTCTGGCCTCGGGAGTCCGAACACTGGAAAATAGGTTCTCGTGGGGTCAGTTTTCTGTGAGGATTAAAATAGGGCCCTATCTTTCCTTGATGCTCTTTAGTAGCGTATGACCCTACGGAGGTGTTTATGTCAGAAGTATCCCAAGGCTTGTCTGCTGAAAAGCAAGGCGTTCAGGATTACTACGGAAAAACTCTGAGCTCGACAGAGGATCTTTTGACGGACGCCTGCTGCACAGCTGACGATGTTCCTGCATACGCCAAACCGATTCTGAGCAAGGTTCACGACGAAGTCCTGGCCAAATATTATGGGTGTGGCATCGTGATTCCCGAAAAACTCAAGAATTGTAGAGTCTTAGACTTGGGCAGTGGCTCTGGGAGAGACGTTTATGTCCTATCGAACCTTGTGGGTCCCGAAGGCTTCGTCGTCGGCGTGGATATGACACCGGAGCAGCTTGAGGTTGCTCGTAGACACCAAGATTATATGACTAAACAATTCGAGTACCCAAAATCCAATGTCGACTTTCTCCAAGGAGATATCGAAAAGCTTTTGGACTTGGGACTCAAAGAATCTAGCTTCGACTGTGTGATTTCAAACTGCGTGGTCAACCTCGCTGAGGACAAACAGGCTGTTTTAGACGGAGCTTTCCGCCTTCTCAAAAATGGCGGAGAGTTCTATTTCTCTGACGTTTACGCCGACCGCCGCATTCCTGGCGAACTTAAAGCTGATCCCGTGCTCTATGGGGAGTGCTTAAGTGGCGCCCTCTACTGGAACGACTTTATAAAAATGGCGAAAAAGGCTGGATTTAGCGATGTTCGCATGGTCGAGACGCGTCCCCTAGCTGTTGGCAATGCTTCCGTACTGAAAAAAACGGGACCGATCCAGTTTATGTCCACAACCTACAGGCTCTTTAAAACTGAAGGTATGGAAGAAGACTGTGAAGACTTCGGACAAGCTGTTCGTTACAAGGGGACTATCGAGAACGCATCGAACTTCTTTCAGTTGGATGATGGCCATAAGTTCGAAACAGGACGCATCTATCCTGTCTGTGGAAACACCTACCTCATGCTTAAAGAGACGCGTTTCGAAGAAGACTTTGAATTCTTTGGAGACTTCTCTAATCACTACGGAATTTTCGCCGACTGTGGTGTAGGGGCGACTGCAGTTGAGAACACGACCACTGCCGCCGAAGAGACTGGGCCAAGCTGCTGTTAGGGGGAGGCCTCCACGACCTGCACGCTAAGAGGTTTTGAATTATAGAGGTGAATATCTCTTTGAGGAAAAGCCACCACAATATTGGCCGCGTTGAAGCGCGCCTCTGCTCGTAGCCTCAGCTCACTTTGCGCACGCCTCTCATCCATATGATCCTTAATCCGGATGAAGAAATGGGTTTCAAACTCCAGTGCGTTATCACCAAAGTTTTCAAAGAGCACCAGGATTTCCTTTTCGGTGAGCACATTCGTTGTTTCTTTTGCACAGTCTTTAAGAATGTTTTCTACCAAAGGAACCGGACTGCCGTAACAGACGCCGACCGTCATGACCGTTCGAATAATTTGGTCATTGAGAGTCCAGTTATCGACCCGGTTCTCTAAAAGCTTGCTGTTCGGGATGATGATATGTCGGTTGCCAGAAGAGACGATGACTGTACTTCGCATTCCAATATTTTCGATGCGACCAAAAGCGTCGTCGATCTTGATAAAATCACCGATTTTTACCGGTCGCTCCATCATCAGGATAATTCCGCTAATAAAATTACTGACGATATTCTGAGAACCAAAGCCGATTCCGATAGCGAGAGCGCCACCAATGAGGTTGAAAACCGTCAAAGGAATATTTGCGACCTTGAGTGCAAAGAAAGCAAAAAAGACAATAAAGGTATAAAACGTAAAACTCTCTACCGCATGCCGGGCTGAAAGATCCATGTGGAACTTACTATAAAAGCGACGAGAAATTGTTTTGGTTACAATTTTTGAAATCAAAATACCGATGGCCAAAAGGATCAGGCTGAACAGAATTTTTTTGAGAGTGATCGGGTTACCATCGACCGCAATGAGCTGGATATTCCATAGGCTCTTTAACGTATTGAGAGCATTTTCCCATGAAAAGGCGACCAGAGGGCCTGGAAATCCTGAAATGAAAGAACAGGCGTCTTTAATTATAATTCGGCTCCTGGGCCCGATGAGAGACTTCGAGTGGGCTGCGGCTTTCATCATCGAGACTTCCGGAGCGATTGGTACTGCGCAATGCAGATAAAACCCAGAAATCGAGGCTTTTCGGCCGGCAAAAGTGAACTTGCGTAGCGCAATCTCAGGGAAGGCACTATATTGTGTCCTGCCTTACAAAGTAATTTTAGGAGTTTGGTTTGGATCCCGTTGTTTATATCATAATCGTTATTGTTTGCATCATTCTATCGGCATTTTTTTCTAGCAGTGAGACAGCCTTGTTGAGGCTCACCAAGGATCAAATCGATAGTGATTTGGGGCGAGGTAACCAGCTGTCAGTGATCGCTGCTAAAGAACTTATCAAGACACCGGCAAAGCTTCTTGTGACTATTCTTCTCGGAAACAATGTCGTAAATATTCTGGGAGCCGCCTGCGCGTCGGCTCTAGGGGCTTACTACTTTGGCGAAAAAGAAGGACTCTTGATCTCGACAATCGTCATGACTCTCATCGTTCTTGTATTTGCCGAGATTTTACCGAAGTCTGTAGCTGCAAAAAATCCACGAAAGATCGCCTATTTTTGTGCGCTTCCTCTCTATCTGGTGCACAAGCTGGCATATCCCACCCACGTGGCTTACAAACGCATTATTGAGCCCCTCGTTCGGGTGATCGCCGGCGGGCCTCAGACCGACCAGTCAGCTGTGGTCAGCGTTGCCGAGTCGATCATGAAGATGGCCGACCAACTGGAGGTCCGAAAGAGCGACGGGGGAACTCCGATTCCCATTATCGGCTCAGCTGTAAAAGCTGCTAGCTTGAACTGCAGAGACATCATGGTTTTAAAAAACGAAATTTTTGCTTTTCCGGTGACTATGAATACAAAGGACGCGGAAGAAGAACTTGCCAACTCACGCTTTACCCGCGCGTTAATCTATAAAGAGTCCACAGATAAGATCATCGGATTTATCCACCTCAAAGACTTGGTTCGGACAAACAATACAACGCCTTTGAAAACACTGAAGACTTTAGTGAAGCCCACCCTAATGGTCCCAGGAAAAATGTCCATACTGACTTTACTTCCTAAAATGCAAAAAGCATTTATTCACATTGCTGTCGTCACAGATGCTCTTGGTCATACGGAGGGCGTTGTCGCTCAGGAAGATATCCTTGAAGAAATCGTTGGAGAAATTCGGGATGAGTTTGACCGCGAAGAGCTTAAGCGCATCCGCCGGCTCTCGGCGGGTCGATTCGAGGTCTTGGGTAACGTTTCCGTTCACGACTTCAATAAAGAGACAGGGCTTGAGCTGTTGGGTGAGCCTGGAGACAGCGTTTGTGACATTCTTTATAACGAGCTTGGGCATATCCCTCATACCGGCGACCGGTGCCAGATTGGAGATCTGGACTTCAAGGTTAAAGACATCTCCGGAAAGCGAGTGACGCGCATTGAAGTGTCTAAAATTTCCTGATCAGGCTTCGTTGACGCTTTCACAAATGGGACCTCTTTTTCTTAGCTTCTTAGTGGCTACAGTTTTACTCGTCCTTTTTCCGCAGAACGGTCTTTGTCGAGAAGAAGCCCGGTTTGGAGCTTACTCCATACTGGATACCCACTCTCTTTCTCGAAACCAGAAAGGGAGCGCGGCGCCTGTTCTTGGAGCCCTCCTTTTATCTTCCGAGGTCGAATATGGAGATTCGCAAATGACGGTCTCAGTTCTTGGAAATTATAGCTCGGGATCTCCCACTGATTTTGTCGGGGACGCACAGGTGCTGTCGAATATCGATGTACAAGGTCAAGAGGTCGTCAAAATGTACGAGTTGGTCTATCAATACCGTTGGGGTCTGAGCCGCTTGGGTATTGGGTGGTCAGATTTATCAACGTCTTTCAATACGACCGTACCCAGTGAGTTGCTGATCAACTCTTCCTTTGGAACCTCTGCTGCGTTTGGGAATACTGGCTACTACGGCCCTTCAATTTACCCGATACCCTCTTTTGGAATTAAAGCCGCGGTAGATCTCGGAGACGGATATTATTTACAGGTCGCCTTGGTGGACCCTATTGTCGCTAGCACTTTTCGGTCCAAAAATGTTCAAACTCGTGTCCACCTCAATCAGAATCAAAACCTTGGGGTTGTTGAACTGGGGCGTATCAAAGCGAGTACCTATGAAGTTGCAATTGGGGCTTGGACCTTGAACCTCGAAGATCAAGACTTTGGCAACTTTAATCAGTCCGGCGTCTATTCGCAGTTCGACTACCGGATCAGTCAGAACCTGCATCCTTTTGTCCGCTTGGGTCTCGCCACTATGATTGCCGATAGGATTTATTCAAACACGGTCTTCGGAGCTAGAGTGTTGCCTAACGATGAGGACTATGGTCTGATCGAAGCCGGGTTTTCCAGTGTTGATATTGAAAATAAAAGTCGGTCGGAACAGGTTTATGAAATTCTGTATCAACGAGAGTTATTTTCAAATTTAAGTACAGCCTTGAGTTATCAATATATTGCACGGCCCGGGGGCGATGAGGGGGCGGCAAACGTAGCCACCTTAAGACTTCGCATGGATTTCGACTGGATAGTATCACTGTAGATGGGGGAGGTCCGAATGGCTCTCAAAAAAAAGACGCTAGAGTTTGTGAAATACAAAGTCGAAAGACTGCTGATTCGAGGTCCATTTTTTCAAATTCTATTCATTGGCTTTATTATTGTCCTGATTTCTATTATTGGTGGTGAAATTCTGAAGTCTATTGAAACCGTTAAAGACGGACTCCCTGAGAGCGCTTGGTGGGCTTTTTTGAGGATGAGCGACCCCGGCTATCTCGGCGACGATACCGGAACCGCTAAACGCGTCCTCGCAACGGTTCTCACCCTTTTGGGTTATGTTTTATTTATGGGTTCTCTGGTTGCGATTATGACCCAGTGGCTCTATCGAAAGATGCAGCAGCTGGAAGCCGGCTTTACTGCGATTACAACCGTTGGGCATATAACGATTCTCGGCTATACAACACGAACGCCAGTTATCCTCAACGAGATCTTAAGTTCATCAGGTAGGCTTAGACGGTTTCTCGCTCAGCGTGGTCGGAGAAGCACTCAGATCGCGATTTTGAACCCAACTATCGGTTACGAGCTCAGTAGTGATATTCGATCTCACTTGGATAACCCGTCCGCGATGAGGCACATTATTTTGAGAAGCGGAACACCAATGAATATCGACGATCTGGAGAGGGTGAATGTCGAACACAGCTCGACGATCATCATTCCCGCCGCTGTTTTCGGTAATGCCGGTTACGAAAAATCCGATATGGTTGTCATCAAAGCCTTACTTTCAGTGAGACACCGCGTAGAAAAAGCAGACATAAAGCCTCCCATAGTTGTTGCAGAAATTTTGGACGAAATGAAAGTGAGTCTGGCCGAAAAAGCTTACGGCGAAAATATTCATATCATCTCTAGTCATCTCTTTCTTTCACGGATGATCGCACAAAACATCCAGCATCCTGGTTTGTCTCTAGTCTTTGCAGAACTTCTTTCGCAAAACTTTGGGAGCGAAATTTATCTAAAGTCTATCGAGTCTATTGACGGAAAAGTCTGGGGATCTCTCCGACTGGCCTTTGAAGAGGGCGCGATACCTATCGGAGTGATGAATGATAAGAGAGAGAAGGCTTGTGTCATCAATCCGGCTCATGACCTTAAACTCATTCAAGGTGACACGATAATTTTTGTCGCTGATTCTTTTGAAAAGATTAAGCTAAAAGTGAAAAGCCTTTCCGAGACTATCGAACCTCTGGAGGTCAAAGAGATTTTGAAAAAAGGCATTCAACGAAAGAAAACGTTGATACTGGGATGGAGCCAAAAAGCGCCTAGGCTGGTTGACGAGCTACTGGCCGGGATTCGTAAGGGCATGGAAATTGACCTCATGACAATTTTGCCCCTAGAGCAAAGACTCGCATCGACACCACTTCACCTGAGAGATCGCATTGAGAACTCCGTGAATCATCTTGAGGGCGACTACACCAGCCTTCTCGATTTAAAAGCTTTGGATTTGGAGTCCTATACGAATATAATTTTTCTCTCTAGTGATTGGATGAACGATAATGTAGATGCCGATGCGAGGTCTCTAATGGGTTACCTGCAACTTCAAGAGTGTCTCTCTGAAGGCGTCGATACTCCCATTCTTGTCGAGTTGGCCGATCCTGAAAACGAAGATCTTTTTTCTAAAAAATCTGGAGAAATAATAATTAGTCCTATAATCGTGAGCAATATTTTAGCGAACGTTGCCTTGCGTCCGGATCTGAGTAAAGTTTTTGATGTCCTTTTTTATGCCGAGGGTCCTGAGATCTCGTTTATCTCGCCAAAACGAATCAGTCTCTCCGGAGATGTTTCGTTCGAAGATATCAGCCGACGCGCTTACGAGCATGGCATGATTGCCATCGGAATGATGAACGAAGAAACTATGATCTCAAAGCTGAATCCTAAAACGTCCAGGGTTTACAACAACATTGAGCAGAGAAAAATAATAGTCGTCCATTGAGTTATAGATTCATTGGTAAGGAGAACGAGTGAAGACAACTTGTGTATTAGTCATTGGAGTTCGTAGAGCGTGCTACCAAGCTGCATTGAAATTAGGTCATAAGGTCGTTCTGTGGAGTGATGGTCCCCTGAAGCCCTCCAGGCAGAAAGGACTATTGGATTGGATCGAAGCTCCGTTTCATGAAAACATGGATGAGCTCTCTCCTGAAGTTTTAGAGGCCCTTTCGAAGCACAATATAGAGAGGGTATTGGCAAATACTGAGGAGGCTGTGATCCTTGGAGCTAGAGTTCGACAGTTTTTGGGACTAAAACACTTGGGGATGAGTGTGGCAGAAAGATTTAGAGACAAATTCGTCATGAAAAATTTTGCTAAAGAGTGTGGGATTCCTATTACTGGCTATAAAAGGATTGAGCCCGCAACGCTTGCCGCTGAGCTGGTGACTGAACTGGGCCTGCCATTGGTGATCAAGCCAGTTGACCAAGCGGGGGCTAAAGATGTGATAATTGCGAAAAATCTTTCGGAGGTTGAGAGATCTATGCATCCTGGCTTGCTGGCAGAAACCTTCGTAGAAGGGTCAGAAGTCAGCGTCGAGACATTCATACAGGACGGGAAGCCTGTTTTTCATAATCTCACCGAATACCTCCATCAATGGCGGAAGTCTGTCGTACCGGCTCAGTTACCTGAAGATCTACAAGCTCAGATTTTGAAGATTAATGATGAAATCATTGATAAATTTGGAGTGGATCGCGGCGTAACTCACGCCGAATTTTATCTGACCAAACGGGGCCCTCTCTTCGGAGAGATCGCAGTGCGGCCTCCGGGCGGATACTATATGGATCTTATTCATCGAGTTTACGGTTTCAACTCGTGGGAGTCCTACGTGAATCTCAGTTGTGAAGATCCTGCTGAGCTCAACGCTTCAGCAAAAGGTTGTGCCGCAGTTTATGTGATGCATCCCGGGGCCGGACGAGTGAAAGCCATTCATGGAGTCGAAAAAATTAAGGAGAATGTGTCTGGAATCTTTGAATTTTCGATACGGAGAGACGTGGGGGATGAGATTCTTCCACATGAGACTACCAGCAATGAAGTTGGACATATCTTATTTTGGGCGAGAGAGAGATCTGAGCTTGATAAAAACATGGCCTATATCGAAGCGAACTTAGTATTTGAGTTGGAGACCTTCAAGGCCGCTCCCATGCAGCTGTAAAAGTTCAAATCCGTCGAGAGGCTCGGGTTCGTAGTGGCCACAGCTCACGGAAAGAACGTTGAGGCTACCGTCGAGTTCAACTGAACAAACGCTTTCGTCAGAGCTAGCAGCATTTGGCACTACCAGCCTCAATTTAGTAATTTTAGTAGGGATACCAACGGGGTTCCAGAGATCGTGAATTTTCCACATCGAAACCCGGTTTTGGCATTAAACTTCTTCCAACAGCAAAACCGGCGATATCTTATTTTTTAAGGCCTAGCAGTCCCTTTTTCAGATCTTCCGATGGAGGCTTTGCACCTATCCAGGTGCCCAAGATCAATTTAGCCAGCTTTGGACTGCCTCCATCAAAAAGCTTTTCCTTATTGTGGTAAATCACAGTTCTATTTTTGAGGAAGGTGATCGTCCGCACGGATTCTTTGGCGCAAGCTTTCTCGGAGGCGAGAAATTTCTTGATTTCAGGCTGCAGCTCCGTGCACTTGCCACACTGCTTCTCGAAGGCCTCATTCCAAGCTTTCAAGATCTTATCTTTCGGAACGTCATAGTGATATCCCATCTTCATCAATTTGATACCCGGGCTGTCGAGAATTTTTTTACCATCGGTTTCTTTCTTCTCAAGAAATAAAGCTCCTGTGTAGATTGGAAGGTATCCAAGGGGCGTAAAAACTTCTCTTAAAACTTCGCCATTCTTTACAAGTTGAGTACCTTTAATCGTTAACGAGTCTGGAAAAACAGCTTTGCCAGCAAAGGCCGAAGAAGAAATTAAAATTATGAATAAAATTAGACATTTCATAAGTCACACTTTCTGAGGAAGGTTGAAATCCCTGAATTGTATCAGAAACTGGTGTGAAAGTTTGCTTGATGTTTAAGCGTTGCGCCATTTTAGACTTCGGGCAGACGCATCCCATAGAAAAGGTGACCGATAACGATGATGGCGTTGAGGATCAAGTAGAAGACCGCCGGGAACATTTTGAACAGGCTGTCGCCAATGCGGCTACGAACAAAGACGCCTGTCGCCATCATACCCATGAGCTGAAGGGTTCCAAAAACAACGAACCAAGGCTCTAAGAATCCGCACAGCAGTATTACGGCGGAGATGATTTGCAGGAGGCCAGCCACGGCTCTAAGTTCGGGGATCAAGTAGCGTTCGAACTCCTTTACCATATAGGTTGTCGCTAGACAGCTTGTGCCGTATCCCAGAAATGATAAGATATTGAATAAATATATGGCCAAGTAAACAGTCTGCACTGGTAAATATAACCACATGTTCAAGTCATTGGCCATCTTTCTAAAGAGGAGAGTTTAGTTTGGATTATTTAAGCACGGCCTTACAGGTGATTATAGCTGGTGGACTGATCAACGTTTGGATTTTTAGAAATAGTAAAAGTACAGGTTTTCGTGGAGGAAGTGCCCAATCCCTGAAAGAAGAATTTGCGGCTTATGGTTTACCGAGTGCGGTCTACTATATCGTCGGCTTCCTCAAGCTCGGTTCAGCTTTAGTGCTTTTGGCAGGAATCTGGATTCATGGAATCCATGGCTACGCTGCCGTCGTTGTTGCAGGTCTCATGGTGGGCGCTCTGGTGATGCATCTAAAGGTGGGAGATCCGATTAAAAAATCAGTGCCTGCTCTGGCCATGCTCGCAATGAGCGCTGGCCTCGCATTCCTAGCCTTTAATTAATTGCTGGCCCACGGAGCTCCTTTTTAGCGAGTTTCGCCTTCGTCGGCGAGCTCTGTTGGTGGAAGGTCGGGTTTGGCATACGCCATTCGGGTGATCTGCGAGAGACTGTGATATTCGTCGAGACCAGTGACCGCCAGTGAGCGGGCTGCGGCGATATCGATAGAGCCGTCTCGTCTCAAGTATTGAGGATCAATGTGAATTTTTTCGACCTCTCCAATCACAAGATGGGTCTGATTCTGTGGTATTGGAACGATCTCCAAGAGTTTGAGCCCGACTTGAACTGTGGATTCTTTTACGTAGGGGGCCTTACAACCCACCTTGAAATCCTCAGTAAGACCGCACTCCTCAAATTCCGAAGCTTCCCTGTCGTAGCGAGCGCTAGTCTGATGGGCTTTTTTAAAAAAACTGGCTTGGACGTGATTGATTGTGTACTGACCACTTTCGGAAATATTTAAAAAAGTGTGTCTTGGAGACTTGTTTGAGTGAGGGCGCAAAATGAATCCCATGAGGGGAGGGTTAGCGCCGAGATGAAAAACGGAACTGATGATAGAGAGGTTTGTTTGGCCACTCTTAGAAATACTACCAATCAGATTCGGACTCTTGACTCCGCTGAGGCCGTTCACGAGTCGAGTCCAATCCCGTTTCGAAAAGTCCGCTCGATTTTTGGCATCTATCGTCTTCATCATCACTCCTGAAGTTACAAGGTTTCGGTGGCCTTCATAGGAGTGATTTACCATGGCCGGGATACTTTTCAACCCTAATGAGACTTGAAATTCATAATCTCAGGATCTAGACTTTGCAGGTGTATGGAGGCCGTTTTGGACCTATTTGATGAGACCCCAGTTCTCCGGAACCTCCTTCCATTTGATGGTGAGGCCTTTTACATGGGGCCCATAGCCGAGCTCGGTCCTTTGGATCAGGTCTTTCAAGAGCTCTTCGCATCTGTAGACTGGAAACATGATGAGATTGTCCTTTTCGGCAAGCGTATAGTCACGAAGCGCAAAGTCGCTTGGTACGCCGACAGGGCGATTGACTACCGCTATTCAGGAATGACCAAGACGGCGTTGCCTTGGACAGGGCCGCTCAAAATCTTGAAGCAGATCGTCGAAACTAAAAGCGGAGAGACTTACAATTCCTGCCTTATAAATTTATACCACAACGGAAGTGAGGGGATGGGCTGGCACAGCGACAACGAAAAAGAGCTCAAAGCAAATGCCGCCATTGCGTCGCTCAGCCTCGGAGCTCCAAGAAAATTTGTTCTCAAGCATAAGGTTTCGGGAGATAAGGTCGAACACTTTCTCGAGAATGGAAGCCTCCTTGTTATGAGGGGGGTGACGCAGTCCCATTGGGTACATAGGCTTCCCACAACCCAAAAAGTCTCTGACCCAAGGATCAACCTTACTTTTCGGACAGTGGACGATGGACTTTAGGGTGAGCAAACCCATGGAAGGGTACTTTCAGTCTTTTGATGGACTCCGTGCTATTGCAGTTTTCCTAGTTGTAATCAACCATATGGTCATTCCCCTGCCAGAGGCGCTAGAATTTTTAAGATCTCGAGGGCACCTTGGCGTTGAGATCTTTTTCGCGATTAGTGGATTTCTGGTTATTCGCAGTCTTCATGTTTCCCCCTACAAGCATCGACGGGCTGGCCGAGCCAGGACTCTTAGAGAATTTTTTGTCCGCAGGGGAGCTCGCATTATTGTTCCATATTATCTCACCTTAGGAAGTGTCTTTGCTCTGTCTCTTTTTGTGAAGTCTCTTAGGGAAAAGTTGCTATCAATCTCTGAGATTCTACCAAGTTTCTTTTTTTATTTTTACAATTACGCAAAGAGTTTTACCGACGGTCATGTTCCTGGAGCCTTAAACATAATGTGGTCTCTATCGTTTGAAGAGCAATTTTATATCTTGCTGGGTTTGATCTTTTGTTTAGGGCCTCAAAAAATTCAACAGAAGCTAGTCGCAGTTTGCCTTTTAAGTCTCGGCGCACGTTTTTACACCACCTTCAGAGGGGAGAGCTTGGGCTTCGTGAAGCTGCAGTTTGAAACCCACTGGAGACTCGACGCTATCCTCTTTGGATGTTTACTTTACATCCATCGCGATTTTTGTATCCAGTTCTATCGAAAATTTCGCGCTACAAAGCCTCTGATTCTTGCTGGGGCAGCTCTCGCTTTTTATTATGGCAATCTTGTCAATACGTCGGATCTTCAGATTGCTTTTTCGTTTTTACTGACCTCTGTGTTTTTTACACTTCTCTTGCTGGTTCTTATCGAAAGCGAAGCCGACCTATTGAGTCGATTTTTAAATAAAAAATTTCTCGTAGCCGCCGGAAAGATTTCTTACGAAATTTATCTTGTTCACCAATTGATCAATGCTCTATTGGTAAAAGTGGGTCTTCAGGCCAGTCCCGTTCTCTACACTATTCTATTGTTCAGTCTCTCGCTAATTGTGGCCGGCGGCTTCTATAAATTTATAAGTGTCCCTATCCAGAACCGAATCCGTAAGGCTTGGCTACCAAGTAGCGCTCTTTGATGATTTTAAAACGTCATACTGGGCTAAAGGCGGTGTGAGTAGAATCACATGGCTTTTGTGGGTAAGGTGGGGCGCCCCCCATCGTTGAAGAAATATGAATCCGCGAACTAGCCTCACATTTTGACCTGAGTTTCGTGAAGAGACTACCCTATCTAAGAATCTCAAGATAAATTAAGGCATTGGGTAGACAGGGGACGGCATGGAAACTTTAGTGGAAAATTTGGATATGTGCTCTGTGGCATTTGCTGTCATAAACTCTAAAGGTTCTATCATTGACAGTAACAGCGCTTTTGAGAAAACTTTCGGTTTTGAAAAAGACGAGCTTCATGGGTATCAAATTGACGCTTTCCGCTTTACTGATGCGAGGACACTTAAAAAAATATCGTTGTCGTCTTATGTTGAAAAGTCTCAAAGCCTAAAACCTGATAATCGAACGATGTATACCTGCGTCGACAAGAATGGCAGACCTCTTTTTGTCGACATCAATATCGACATTGTTGAAAAAGGGAATCAAGAATTCGGATTGGTTCACGTACTAGACATCACGAGGCGGTACAAGTCGAGGTTATTACTCGAGACAACTCAGGATGTCGCCAAGATTGGGAGTTGGGAGGTCGACCTTGCGACGAAAAAGTGTATCTGGTCAAGAGTGACTTACAAAATCCACGAAGTCGACCTAGGCACCGAAATTCATATTGAAGATGGAATCAATTTTTATGCCGAAGAACATCGAACAGTGATTCGTGGAGCTGTCGAGAAGTGCGTTTCAGATCTTACGCCTTGGGATCTCGAGCTCAAGATACTGACGACTAGCGGAAAAGAAAAGTGGGTCCACGCCTTGGGCGGTCCGGTCCTTGAAAACGAAAATCTTGTGGGGCTCGAAGGAACCTTTCAAGACATTGATGAGCGAAAGATTCTTGAGACTCAACATTCGGCTTTGTTGGCAAGGCTCTCATTAGCGCTGAAGGCTTCGAAAATAGGAATCTGGGAATGGGATATTACCTCGAATCACCTGATTTGGGACGCTGAGATGTACAAGTTGATGGGAATTCGAAAGGGTGATTTTGATGGCGCTCTTTCGGCGTGGCAACAATGCCTGCATCCAGAGGACGCTGAAAAATCCCAAATAGACCTTGAGGCTGCGCTCTCTGATGAGAAGGACTTTAATACCAGTTTTCGGGCTGTACTACCCTCGGGGGAAATTAAGGACGTCCGCGCTATTGGCGATGTTTTTAGGGACGACCAAGGTAATCCCACAAAGATGATTGGTGTGAACTGGGATATTACAGAGGTGAATACCCGTAAAAGAAATTTGGAGAGAGCGAACGAAGAACTTGCTCAGTTTGCTTACAGAACCTCGCATGATCTTAAGGCCCCTCTGGTTTCTGTTAGAGGTCTCGCAGAAGCGGGCATTGAGGAGATGGAGAGCCAAAACTATGGTGAAGTAGGAGACATCTTTTGCAAAGTGATAAGTCAATGTAATCGGCTTGAAAAATTAGTTATCGATATTCTTGATCTTGCAAAAGCAGACGTTAGCACAAGCGAGTTAAAACAGATTTGTTTGGTTGAGATGATTAAAGATATTATAAGTAAGAAAGAGGTCGAAGCTCAAGCAGTAGGTGTTGATTTAGAGTTTGTCCACGACCTTGAAAGTCTAAAAATGAATGTCGAAGAGGTTAGGCTAGTGCAGATCTTAGAAAACTTGGTCTCCAATGCTATAAAATATAAGAGTCCAAATAAGGGTCGCTCCCATGTCAAAGTGCGACTGGAGGATAAGGGGATGAATCTCTTGCTTTCCGTGGAAGACAACGGCCTTGGTTTTCCAGAGAAATTCCAGACCAAGGTCTTCGGGATGTTCCAACGGTTCCACCCTGAGGTTGCTCCAGGTACCGGCTTAGGGCTTTACATCGTAAAAAAGCATATCGATCAGATGAAGGGCAAAATTTCTCTGAACAGCTCAGAAGAAGGTTCTCACTTTCAGATCGAGTTACCAAAAGAGCAGGTGAAGTAGCTGGCTTTGGAGAACTTTGGGCCCTGTAGCGGATGTCTCCGGCGCTTGACCGAACTGGTCTTTTAACAGAACGGTTCCCTCTGGTAAAATATAAACGAATGAAGAATCTTCGACAGTTATCCGTGAAATTTTTGTAGTTTTTAGTCTCTTCCTTCTGATGGGCCTCGCCATTGAGTCTAAAGCAGATCCAAATTTTGGCGATCCGGCCGGATCAAAGACTCTCGAAGAGACAACAATTGGGCAGTTGCAGTCGATTGAAGATCTGGCGAACTGGATAAAAACCGAAGATGAGGTCTCTCAATACTTTAGATGTCACCTAAAGGTCGAGCACTCATTAACCAGCGCTACGTTTAGAGAGGTCGATCGCAATGTTAATAATCGACTGGCTGAGTTTCGAACTTTCAAAGAGCCCTTTATAGACTTAGCTGTTCAGGCTTTTCAGATTCCATTTCCACTTTCAGGTTGCATCATGTTTAGAGAAACCTTTTTTGACAATTCTCGAGTTTCTTCTGCAGATGCACGCACTATTGCTCAGTTCACACCGAAGACCTATGAAGAGTTGATAAAGCAGTATAAGAATGTGAGAGACCTTTCGAAAGACTATTCAGACTTCCAAGATATAAAGCTTAAAGACGCTCTCCGAATTCGACCGAGAGACAACAAGAACCCCTTTGTACGGTGGGAACAATTTCGGCAGCGAAAAGGACCTTACTACGAACAGGCGAGTGAGGAGCAGAAACAAATTGGTCACGACATTTCCGAAGCTAGACTCAGCAATTTTCTGATTCACAAAGGTCTAATTGCTAATCTCAAGGTTTATCTCTGGCTCACCAGTAATCATCCAAGCATCAATCGATCTCAGCTCTTTCCGGGCGCCCCCAAAGGTAAGTACCCACGAGGCACTGACCTGATGCCGCCAACAAATTTCAATCGCTTTATTAGAAACAAAATGTGGGTGTCCGCCTACAACATCTACTATTTGAAGCAAATGGTGCTTCAGGCGAACGCTCTATTTCAGCCTGACGGCTTCAAAGGTGATACGGACCCACTGTCTTACTTGATGATCATTGCAGGCTCTTACAACCAGGGGCCCGCAAAGTTGAAAGCCCTCGTGCAAAGGAAGCCTCATGAGAAAGGGGAGGGCTCGCGGTCTCTTAAGAGATGGTGCCAAATTTTGAGTGAAACTCCGGAGACAAAAAACTATATGCTGTCTGTTCGTCGATGCCTTACCAAGGGAATTTTCGCACAACCCACCAATAGTCCGCGAGGAGAATGCCAAGGAAGTTCCGCCTTTCCGCAAACGACAGACCCATGTGAAACCATTCAGCCCATACAAACGCTACAGAGCCCCGCTAGAGATAATGGGGAGACTGCCAAATAGAGGTTTCGGAGCGAAATTTTACTCGATGTGTCGTAATCTAAGGCTGGGGAGGCTAGCTCTGGATGTGCCTTTGGGCTAGACTTGCGGCAACGGAAGGGAATCCCTTATGAAACATTTGTTACAAATTACAGCCCTAGTTCTAATGACTTTTCCGAGCTTTGCAGCGCCGAAAATCAATATTGAAAGCGTCAAGGTCGTGGTGACCGAAGCCGGTAAAGAACCCGTCAAGTTGACAATGCCGTATTGGGTGGCGAAAGGTGGAGCCGCTGTTTCCGACAAGCTAAAGATCGGAACCGAAGATATCCCCATGAAACAGATCCTTCAGATCATCGACACAGCTCCAAAATTGGGTAATGTGATGACTCTTGAAGAAGGGGCAAAAAAAATCGTGATCTCAATCCAGTAGTCGCTGGATTTCGTCCTCTTTGAGCCCAACGACGCCCCCCTTTTTCCCAAGGATGAAGGGGCGCTTAATGAGCTTACCATTTTTAGCGAGTATTCCAATGGCCTCGCTTTCGCTGAGACCATCTTTAAGCTTTTTGGCCATCCCCAGTTCCCGGTATTTCACCCCAGAAGTATTAAATAGATTTTTCAAGCTACCGCCATCCGCCTTCAAAAAAGACAACATCTGTTTTAGTTCCGCAGCAGTCGGAGGTTGTTCAACAATGGGATAGACTTGGTATTGGGCCTCCAAGGCATCTAGGAGCTTGATGGCCTTTCGGCAGGTACTGCATTTGCTGTATTGGTAAACTTTCACCGTGCTAACCTACCTATACTCTGGGTTTTCGAAATCGAACCGACAGCCAGCATCCCACTTCGCTCTTTGGTTGTCGTGAACAGGCATGCCGCCCTCTTGGTGGAGCATACGTGCGAGATGCATGAGGTTCCAAGTCATAAAGGTTGTATTCTTGTTAGTGAAGTCTGTTTCAGGCCCACCCGAGCCCTCATCCAAATATGAAGGACCAGGCCCTACAGCGCCAAGCCAGCCAGCATCGGCTTGCGGAGGGATCGTATAGCCTAAGTGTTGAAGCGAATAAAAAATGTTCATGGCACAGTGCTTGGCACCATCTTCGTTACCTGTGACCAAGCAGCCGCCCACTTTACCGTAGTAGGAATACTGTCCATCTTTATTGAGTTCTCCTGAGTTTCCGTAAAGGCGTTCGATGAGCTGGGTACAGACCGAACTTTTTTCGCCCAACCAAATCGGAGTCCCGATGATGAGAATATTAGCCTCTTGAACATCTTTGTAAATTTCAGGCCACTCGTCTTTTTCCCAGCCTTTTTCTTTCATGTCGGCGTAAACCCCAAAGGCCAAATTACGGTCTACGAGTCGAATCTCTTTTACACTGACTTTATTTTTTTCCAAAATCCCTTTGCTGATTTTCCACAAACCCGCAGTGTGAGATTTTTCAGGAGATTTTTTTAAAGTGGTATTGATGAACAGAGCTTTCAGTTTTCAAAAGTCCCAATGATTATCGGTACAGTCAGCGTTTTCATTTTTAGCTTGGCTCATTGAATCGCTCCTTCGCGAGGACTTTGGCTTTCATCTAGTGCTAATTTTAAGGTGTGGTCAAGAAGCTTTCCGTCTCCAGCGTCTGCATGATAGGATTCGCTTGTAAATGAATCATTCTTAGCCATTGCTACTGAGGTTTAATCTGAGGAGATAGGACGCGTGCTGTGAGCTCTAGCGAAAATGTTAGTAATATTCAGAGGAAGAGTGATGGACGCTATTAAGCACTGCGCCTCTTGTGGGCGTCCCATCGAGAATGCGAAAGCTTTGGAAAAGAACCCTGAGATGAAGTACTGCAGTGGCCTCTGCCAAAAGCTTAAACTTGATAGAAAAGACGGTGATCTCGAAGCTTATATTTTAAAGCGTCTTGGTGATCTGCGGTCTACAAATATTTGCCCTTCTCAATTGACTCGGGAGTATTTTGGCGAGGATTGGAAGTCGAATCATCAGCGAGTCGTCAGTGCCTCCCGGAGGCTGAAGCTCCAAGGAAAAATTGAAATTCTACAAAAAAAGAAAGTCGTCTCAAGCCTCAACTTTAAAGGCCCAATTCGTATTCGATTTTGACCCTAGATGAGCCCCTCATGATCACTTTTACCAGTCCATGGGTAGCCCTTCGGCCTTTAGAGCGTGCCACGTGGGAGAAAGACTTCGACCAGTCAAGTCACGGATGGGAGGGCCGTCCTTTATAGCGTATAGAGTGGGAAGGCCAACTTGGAGGTTATATGGACAGCGAAAGTACTGAAATAGCGGAGGGCGGGGCCGCGAATCCTGTCACCGTACCAAAAAGTCCTGAGGACCAGAAGATTGAGCTTCGTCTGCAAAAAATTGCCAGAGTGGCAGGTAATTATAAGAGCGCCCAAATCTCAGTTGATGAAGGCTTGGTTATTCTTTCTGGAGAGCTGAAGACTCCGCAAGATATTGAGTGGATTAAAGAGATTTCACTAAAGACGGAAGGCGTGGTTGCTTTTATCGACCGTTCTGAGCTGGAAATCGGGGAAGTTGTAAACCTCGACAATACGACCTCCGAGATTCAGGCTTTTCAAAAATCTTTTAAAACAGCGGTGCCCTACATCGTTTCCTCCAGTATCGTACTCTGTTTGACGTTGGTGGTCTGCGCCGTGGTGGCGTGGGTCGGTCGGAGATTCGCCTTTCAGCGTATCGAGAGTTTCTTCATTCGGAAGACCATGTCTCGAGTCATCGCACTACCTTTCTTTTGTATTGGTCTTTTTTTGACGTTCAGAGTTTCTGGACTTTCCGGTTTAGCTGCCACCTTGCTCGGAGGAACTGGGCTTGTGGGGTTGGGAATTGGTTTTGCTCTAAAGAACTTTTTTGAGAACTATTTTTCCAGTGTTGTCCTTAGTCTTCGCCAGCAATTCAATCGCGGAGACCTTATTGAAATCGAAGGTCATCAAGGCGTGATTCAATCTATAACGACGCAAGGTACGACACTGATGGATTACGACGGTAACAATATTTTAATCCCAAACTCGAAATTCTTCTCGAACATTGTCAAAAACTATACCTTGAATCCCAATATGCGCTTGAAGTTTGTGGTGGGTATTGGTTATGACGATGATATTCTTACAGCCCAGGCGACAATCTTAAAGACTTTATTGGGACTAGAAGGAATTGTTCTGCCTGACCCAAAGCCGATGATTGCTGTGGACCAGCTGGCCTCTTCCACTGTGAATATTAAAGTTTACTTCTGGATTGACTACTCCAAGGTGAGCCATATAAAGGCGGTCTCGGTGGTCCTAAAGTCTGTCAAAGAAGCTCTCACCAATGCCGAGATCTCCATGCCAGATGATGCGAGAGAAGTTGTTTTTTCGAGTCCGTTGCACATTCTTAAGGATGCAGAGGAATTTAAAGCCAAAGCTAAGACTCCAAAATCTGCAGAGACAAAAGAGTTAGAGTCTTTGATTCAGGGAAATATCTCGAATGAGATTCAGGATATTAAGACCCAAGCTGAAAACCTCCACGGAGAGCTTGTAGAAAAAAACATTGAGAAAAAATAGGAAGTACAGATGTTGAAACTTCAAAGTATAACTTTCGCTTTAGGAATTCTTTTATTTTCGCAGCAAGGGCTAGCTTGGGGAAAGCGGGGACATTCCTTGGTCTGTGAGACCGCGGCTTACCTGGCAAGCTCTCAAGGGGCAGAGCCGCAAAAGACTCACTTCTTAAAGCTCCACAGCTTCGATTTGGGCTACTATTGCAACGTTCCTGATCTTATTTGGAAGCGTCCCGGAACCTACAAAAAAGAGTCGATTAACCATTACATGAATCTAGAGTCCTATCAAAAACAAATCGGGGATAGGTTGTGGGCGAAAACTCAAAGTCCGGTGATGCTTGCGCGAGCCGACTTCGATAAAAAGAACGTTTCTATTGGGCAAAAGAAGGGGCGCTCTTGGTGGCGGATTCAAGAGCTCGAGAAGACTCTGGCGCAGGTTACAGAAGATCTAAAGAAACCGAAACAGACCAAAAAACAAAGGCATTCCAATCAGGTTCTCTGGCTCACTCTCGCTGGGGTGATTGGTCACTACGTCGGGGACCTTGCTATGCCCCTCCACTTGTCGGAGAACTATGATGGGGTCCTGACCGGCCAAAAAGGAATCCATCATTATTTTGAAGAAACTATGGTGGATGAGCTTTATTTACAAAAAGACTTTGGCTTGCAGGAGAAAGTCTATCAAGAGGCATTAAAGCAGTGGCCGCAATTTTTGAAACGAGTGAGAGCTCTCAAAACTCTTGATGTCATCCGAGAGCTTTCTAAAAACTCAAATTCTGCTACGAAAGTTTTACTTAAGATCGATAAAACAACGGGGCGCAAGAATCTACAAAAAGCGCTAGAGAGCAACAAAAAATTGGTAGTGCAGCGCCTGGTGAAGGGTGCTCTTTATCAAGCTTATGTCTTCCAGAAGTATCTAGGTTGGACCTATGACGGTGATCAGTTCTATGATTTTAACGAAAGTCCTAAGTTTATCAAATACCCAGGAGTCCAGTAAGCTTCTGTATTTAAATCCTATCTAAAGAAAATCTCCAGATACCTCATGCCTGCTGTTGCTGTGTACATAGAGATCAATGGAGGGGAGAACTTGTCGCCCTCTATAGAGGGGATGTAGGACTGATAGATACCCACGACCTCTCCGTTTTCGTCGAGCACTGGTGAACCGCTAAAGCCCTCAGCTCCATCCGCGAAAAAGCCTTGAACGTAGGGGCCTGCGAGCGCAAAACCCAAACTATTTTCTTTTGTAAAGAGAGCCGATGCTCCACTGTCTTTGTCAAAATACGGACCCGCGGCCCAGAAAAAGTTTTTGCCATCGGAGCCCGTTCTTTCAGAAGAGGTTTCGGCAAGACCCGGGCGCTCGGCAGGCCTCGGGAATCCGCCGACAAAAAGCTTTTCCTCTTGGCTTCTGTTTCTGTTGCGACTCCACGAGAGCCCTTCATTGAAGAGGCCTTCGGTGACTTTTATTTTAACAAGGTCATCTTGAGGATTGCAAACACTCGCCCAGCCCCCTTCGGTTTTTCGTCGAGAAAAAATTTCTAAAAAGCTTTGTTGCGACGGTAGACTCCCGTCGATGAGAGTTTCTCCAAATTGACCAAAGAGTTTTAAAGGCATTGGATGAGACGTTGCCTCGCGATAGAGATCATCACTTCTTTCAAAAATTTTGTCTTCAAGGGAATGCTTCATCCAGTTGGAAACGATATGACAGTTGGTCCATACATAATTAGGCTTTCGATCTAGGAATGCAGTACCGTTGATTACAAAAAGTGGGACGGAGCAGGTCGGCTTTTGATTCTGAAGACAGTGCGTGATTTGCTTTATGCTTTCTTGAGAAATTGAGGCATCCTCCAAGAGCCGGGTATAGTCCTCGGCCGGGACATCTTCGTAATAGGGAAGTTTAACCTTAAAGATTTTTGATCTGGCGGCTTTGACGGCATCGGGAATCTGCTCGGAAGTTTCAGAGTAGAAACCCAAGTTGGTGTTTGCAAAGGCTGCAGAAGTTAAAAAGAGACAGAGATAGAGACTGATGTGCTGGATCACAGAAAACCCCCCAAAGGTATGGAGAGAGTTTAGTACAGCATCGACCTGTCATCATGGGTTAACCGAGCTCGTGAAATATAATCAGAATTCATGTGTCGATATTTCAAACAAGGAATACTGGTTCTATGAGAACAGGGACTTAGCTCGGTACCTGGCCTTTGTTCTCATAACTGACATAAGGAATTTTAGGAGCGTCTTAGCCTTCTGGCTCAGAAGAGTTTTGCTTATCGTTAGGTTTGAGTCCTAGATAGATGCCGATTGCTGTGCCAAAGATTCCAGAGACGATGAGGCCTCCCAAAAACATAATGGATTCAGACATTGTTTCTCCCTCCCAAGAGGAAAGTCCCTGCTGCTAGAATCGTCGGTGCCCAGAGGCCAACAAAGAGTCCTTTCAGTTCGTCTCCGGAGTAAACAAAGAGATAAACAGAGAGCAGCAATGAGATCGCGGAGGCTAAAAAAATAAGGCCTCGGATTATTGATATTATTCTTCGATTTTCTAAATCCATTTCCGAATTCTCGAACGCAGTTGGTAAATTATAAAGATTTATAACTGAAAGACATCCTATTAGATTTCTCCTAAGGATTCAACTGGATTAACCAGCTTAAGAGATCTAACAGTTATTTAAATGGCTATAGTTAGTGAAAAACTTATTTAAGCGAAGGGGAGTCCTAAGGGCAGGGCTGGTGAGATTTGCTAGGGAAGATTTTATAGGGTGATTTCAATTTGAGGGATTGGAGAGAGCCAGTGCATTCCTAGCTCTCTCAATAAATGGATTTAGAGAGCCCAGCCGATACTAAACTCAATTGTCGGTAAGGTTCCGCCTAGTCCTCCAAAATCGACGTCAGAGTTGACGTCGTTGTCAAACTTCGCAATCTTTACACCGCCACCGAGCTGAATATTGAAATGTTCCCACATCCACATATAGCCGATAATTGCTCCGATGTTGGTACCGTTAACGGATGCCGTATTGCCAGAAGACGTGTTGCGCCCCTCGTAATTGGTGCGCGACAGCGTTCCCGCCAGATACCAGCTGTCTGAAAATGTATCATTCGCGAAGACCTGTGCGCGAACGCCGTAGCCAAGAGCTTCGGCTTCGGAGCTTCCGACGCCAAGATTCCAGTAACTGACAAAGCCGCCGAGGGAGACATTATCGCTCAGGCGAAAATCGGCCCCTGCGTTGGCGACGCCGAAGACCAACCCTACAGGGTTGACGCTAATGTTCGTGTTTTTCTGTTCAGTTTGCTCAGTCTGTGCCACTGCGAACTGTGCCCAAACTACGATTAGAGATGCAGTTATGATCTGAAGTGCTTTCATTTTTCCTCCGGTAAATTGTTGAAAGGTAGGTTTACCGAGAGGTGCTGCGGAAAGAACTGTGGAGATGTCTCCTATTGGTGAAGATCAGTTCACAATTAGCGGTAAAAATTGTAAGCCTTTCAATACTGAGGGCACTTCGGCGACTCTTTGTAGACTCTACATATTGCGCCGCGACAACGCTGGAGTTATAGTCTTTCGATGATTCTTCCAGCGAGGTTACTGTGTTTATGAATATTTTATTTACTCTTAGTTTTTGCCTTATTGTAGGCTGTGCGCCCACAGAAGATGAAGGTGTGGCAACGCCAACTTTGATCACTGACACTAGTGCTGATAGTGGCAATTCGGATGCGATCGGACAAGAAAGCAACGAGGTCGAAGGGATTCGTGAGCAGAAAAAAGCCGTCGATACCCGGACCGCTGCCGACTTTATCGGAACTCAAGATCCATTTTCGCAAAACGTAAAGTCCATTTTCGATAGCCGCTGTGTCGCCTGTCACTCCTGTTACAATTCCCCCTGTCAGCTGAAGCTGAGTAATTACGACGGTGTCATCAGAGGCGGAAGTAAAATCAATATTTATGATTTCCCAAAGACAGAGCCCAGAGATCCAACGCGACTCTTCGTTGATGCCCACTCCGAGGGAGGCTGGAGAAACAAAGGCTTCTATTCGGTCACGGAGCCCAGTCTAGATGGCATCTCAATTCTAGAGTCCTTTATAACTCTGAAGAAAGGTGTCGAATCTGGCGAACAGGAGGAGTACAAGGCGGAAGAGTCTAGAGTCTGTGTCGACGATAAATCAAGCATGGAGGACTTTCGTGATGAGAACCCCGCAGGCCGGATGCCTTACGGACTTCCAAAGCTGACTCAAGAACAAACGCATAAGATCAAAGGCTGGATCAAAGATGGCGCTAAAGGGCCAGACCTTATCGTTAGTGAGTCAAAGATTTTAGAAAACAGCGGCCTGCTTGTAAATATTGCCGAATGGGAAAAACTGCTCAATGGTGATGGCGTTCAGGCCAAGCTCTCTTCGAGGTATATTTATGAGCACCTCTTTTTAGCGAATATCTATTTTGAGACCCACCCCAATTTATTTTTTAGACTGGTACGTTCGAGAACGGCCCAGGGAAATATCGACGAGATGGGCACGGATTTACCTTTCGATGCTCCTGAAGACGCCTTCCATTACAGGTTGCGACCTGTGGTGGAGACGCTGACGCATAAGAGCCATATTCCTTATCCTTTTTCAGAAGCTAAATTGTTAAAGTGGAAGAAAGATTTCTATAAATCGACATGGCCTTCTGTTCCTGCAGTGATGCCCGCATACGGAGTGATGGGAGCGAATCCCTTTAAAACATTCGCTGCGATTCCAGCGGCCACTCGCTATCAATTTTTGCTCGATGAAGCGGGCTATCACGTGATGACCTTCATCAAGGGGCCCGTCTGTAGAGGGCAGACGGCTCTCAACGTGATCAACGATCACTTTTGGGTGGCTTTCGTCGACCCTGCCCACGACCCTTCGGTCAATTCTGCCGAAACTCTGGACGCCATCGCAAAATTCATGGACTTCCCCGCGCAAGCTCAAGAAGATCCGGATCTGTTTTTGGAGTACCGCGACAACTACTGGAAAGCTTTGAAAATTAAATACGCTGCCATTCAGGCCAGCGGTGACGGTCCTTCTAAAAAATGGTTATGGAAAGGTGAGGGCGAAAACACCAACGCACTCCTCACAGTCTTTCGTCACTTCGATAGCGCACAGGTTGTTCGTGGTATTAAAGGACAAGTCCCCAAGACCGTCTGGGTTCTGGATTATCAGGTGCTTGAGACGATCTACTACAACCTGACTGCGGGTTACAATGTTTTTGGCCCGATAGCTCATCAGGTCAACTCCCGACTTTTCATGGAGATGTCGCGAATCGCAGCGGAGGACCTGTTCATCACTTTCATGCCACAGTCCAATAGAGAAGACCTGAGAGCCTCTTGGAACAAGCCTGTACCGGAGGAAAGACTTTCCGGTTTCGATAAGCTCATAGGCTTGTGGAGCAATCCTAACGAAAAGATGCAAGAAGAATTCTCTTATCTTGGAATGAGCGTGCCCTCCAAGGTCCTAGAAGTCAGCACTGGAACTGCGAAGGAAAATAAGCCAAAAGTTCTGCAGAGCTTGCTGACGGGTTATAAAGTAGAGCTTTTTCAGCGAGAGGATAGCCTCTATGGCTCCGATGCTATAAAATCAGAATCCCAGCCTGCAGAAAAGAACCCTCTGTTGGTGCAGCTGGCAAACCTTACCCAAGGTGGCGTATCTGATATGCCCGACACGACGCTGCTACTTTACCGAAAAGACGGCGAGGAACAAATCTTTACGATTATAAACAACAAGGCGCACCTCAATGTTTCGAGACTTCTATTAGAAGAGGAGCGAAGACAGCGCAGCGAGGACACATTAACAGTCCTCTCGGGCGTCGCCTCTTCCTACCCCAATCTATTTTTGAATCTTGATGAGGTCCTTCTGAGTGAATTTGTGAGTGCGCTGGGCAAGGCTCAAGGAAAAGAAGCCGTCGATAAGGTGTTAAAAAAATATGGAACACCAAGATCTTCAGAAACATTTTGGCAGGAGTACGAAACGTTTTCTAAAAACGCTGTGGATCTGTTATCCAATGAGTCGGGTTGGTTGGATCTGAACAGGTACCTCAATCTAAAATAAACCAAGCCCCTCTCCTACGAGAAGAACTGGAAATTATGGCCATCGATGATAAACCTAAGAACGCAGTCCTCGTTGGAGTCCACCTGCAAAAGATCAGTACTGAAGAGTTCGAAAGCTCCCTGCAGGAACTCTCGCGCCTAGTAAAGACATTGGGCTACAATTGGGTCGGTACTGTGACGCAAAAAAGAAGTTCCAATCGCTCAGGGTCTCTTCTAGGTGAAGGAAAGCTTCGTGAGCTCGCCGAGTGGACGGGGGGTAGCGGCTTCGTGTCCTCAATGGTGGACGTCAAAATTAGCAAAGCCGCTCAAAAACGAGCTTACGAAAACCAAGGTTCTGAAGATGAAGATACAGATCCGATGAAACCTCTCGGGGGCTACGAAAGCCCACTGACCGATGATCAGAGGGATTCGGCCCAAATCGTTATCGTCGACACGGATCTTTCGCCCTCACAGATTCGCAATCTCGAAAGTGTCGTTGGTTGCACGGTTTTGGACCGCACCGGAGTCATCATCGAGATCTTCAGCCGTCATTCAAACTCTAGAGCGGCTCGTCTTCAGGTGGAAATTGCTAGGCTGACCTATTTGG
>JAULKR010174112.1:0-22058 GCA_032356305.1 Prasiola linearis
TCCTCACTAAGCAGGATGTGCCCCGACCTATGCTTATTCTTTAAAAACATCCTCTACACCGCAAAGCACCCGTCTTTATTTGACCGCACATCGATTGCTATGATACTAGTTCAGAACTGAGTGATATTTTGCATGCAAGGAGACGTCTTGAAGAATAGACGTCTTGAAGAAATCACCAGCCACTTTATTCTGTATATTGTTTCTGTACAGTGCTCCGGATTCATGTGTGTAAGTGATTGCAGATCCTCGAGATCGTGAAGATGGCCTTGCAATTGGAACCAGCCAGCAAGTCTGCCAGCTACACCAGCTCATCACAAGCCATCCAAACAGATGTTCACACCTGCAGTACGCCATTATGCTCGAAAAGCACTGCAGCAAACCAGTGCGAGGTCGATCTCGCGCTTTGCCCAGCTTGGGGCAAAGTGAATCGCCGGACTTCAATTCGCAAACTTGTTCCGTATTCACGAACTCCCATGTCAGACCTACCTTGAATCTATCAACAGCCTCGTTTATAAATGCCTGATTGCTGAGTGAGTGAGAGTGCTAGTCGATGAGGTGTCAGGATTTCGACTGAAGGTGCAAACATTGATCAGTTGACAAGCTAACAGCTTAGGTGGATCGTGTCTGTGAAGTGGTATCATAGTAGAGCATACTGATTATCCTGCTGGTGCACGCGAAATGTTCCACGACGTCAGTCACAACTAAGATGCCACGTTGCAGACACGAACCTCCTAAGCTGTCAACTGATTGACAATGTCTGCACCTTCAGTCGAATCCACACGGATCATCGTGCATAACTTGCTGCGGCAGTGAGTGTCGGAATGCTGCTTGAAGTAGATAGGGCAGGCAGTTTAGATGAATGCACACCCATCATCGATATTAGCATTGGATGCAGCCCTCACACATTTTGCTTCATCAAGTGTGTCCCTGTGTTCAATGCAGCTCATATTCGATCGACTCTACAATATGTTCGAGCATCACGGAGGGCTGCTGGCCACACTGTCGGAATCCTCTCGGCTAGAACTGTTTGCAGAGATGCTCCGCTACAGGCTGCAGAATATTGCAGACGAGGCAAGACTTGCTGCTGTCAGCTGATGCTTGACCTGCTGCTGCCAGCAGCCGCTTTGCTCCATGGCCTGCTGTTCCCGACTTGCAGTTTCCAGCATTGCATCGATCCATGAAGTATGCTCTAGCTGGCTTACTTGAGGCCTGCATTTGCAAGAGCGCATGTGGCAGCTCACCCATCGCTGGACAGCCGCAGCCCTCGAGCCCAGTGGAGACGCACTGCGACCGGCTGGAGGACCATCGCAACAGAGGCAAGAGCTGCTGCTCCCAACTGCTACTTGACCTGCTGCTGCCAAATGGTGCGTGATCTGCTGCTTTCAGCTGGTGCTTGACCTGATGCTGCCAGCAGCTGCTTCGCTCCATGGCCTGCTCTTCCCGACTTGCAGTATCTAGCTATGCATGGATCTATGAAGTGTTCTCTATGGCCGTTTGTTGCCGTCGACGTCAATCTGATATCAAAATTTGCAACGTGCAGGCCCTAAACAAAAAAGTTTGAAGAGCAGTCAATTGCTTGTCAACAATCATCGCTCGTCTTCGAGCAGACTGCCGGACATCAACAAATGGAGCTCCCTCAAAGCAACCCGGGAAGAATCGTAACATTCACTTGACTCAGAGTTTCATAAACGGCCAGAATTAAATTTCCAGTGATAAATTCAATTATCGCCTGCAATCTTCACGGCAATTCTTAAGGCGATTCTCAAGGCATAACACTTGACAGCCACGCCGGCATATCTCACGGCACTTCTCGCGGCGATTCTTGCGGCAGCACTGTGACAGCAGCCTGGCACTCACCAGTCCATTGCATCACAGAGCATATCGAGTCTACCCTTGAATACTACCGCTAAAGTAATCTTGAAGATGCGCATGTCACAGCATACATCCAGGGACATGTCCTTTTTCTGTCATAGTCGTAGCACGCATAGCATGCTTGTTCAGCTGGACATGCATGATGAAGATGCATATACTATATACAGTTATGAATGAACTTATCAGGCAGGGAAAAATCAAAAATCTTTCCCTGTCTTCAGATACAGGGCTCGCTACCGCCTTCATACACAGCTTCGCGCTTGCTATACAACTTTGCTGTGAGAACGCACTAGACGCTGGCTCGACAGCCATACATATTGTCTACGACTTGAACGATTTGAGCAGCTCTATTACCGATGATGGAGCTGGCATTCTAGCCGAAGATTTCAACGTACTTGGCCATCGAAATTGTAGTTCCAAAGCTAATGCAGGCATGTGACTCTTTGACCACGCTCATGCACCGCGTGTACGCCACTCTTCGAGTTTATGGTATTCAAAATCACTATTTGATGAATGCGTGCGGCAGCAGAACTTCTCTGCGCACAGTCAATGATCAATGACCCGAATTTGCTTTCTCGTCAGGGATGTGCAACACCGTGACAGAGGACGTGAGTACAAAATAAGAGCTTGGATATAAGATATGGCCAGGAATCCTATGCTCTGTCTACTCAGCAAACGCATTAACTTTTAGCTTGTTTATAACAGGCAATTGTCTGGGCAGGAGTGGTTGCTTCTTGTATAGCTTGTCACAAGTAGCAGATGTGGAGATCGTTAGTAAAGCGAGCGGATCGTTTCGTACAATGCGTAAAAAGCTCAAGTTCGACCAGCCTTCTGATTTTGGAATTTCACCATCCCCACAATGTGGGCAGGTGATGATGCTCTCATGCCTTGTTTCGGACATCTCGCGCAACGCTTGTACATTATACTTATCTATCGATCAATCAATCAGTAAATTAGCCAGCTTAGAAAAATAGCATCCCGCTCAGAGCATTGTTATGTACGTGATTGCTTGGACTTCCACGGGACATAATGATTTAAGTGATGCGAGGTTGCACGCGAACTTTGGAAGTAGATCAAGCAGTGGTGCCTAGCCACATTGGGCACATCTCACATTCTTTCGGCAGCAACTGTTCAGTTGGATCTCACATTGCAGTCTCTGTGTTATTGTGGCCACAGGGTACGCGAGTGACCTTCTCAAATTTCTTTTCTCGCCATCCTGTACGGCACAATATGCTGACTCCTCTCAGGTACGGCCAGCACTGCATCGATGCTCCAAAACCAGCAATTTGTAAGGGCTGCTGCCTGTGAGACTTGCGTTCACTTCTTGGGATCACTTCTTGGGAGCCAGGCCATCTTTGGGAACGTCGATACAATCTGTTTGATCGCATTCGTGCTTGATGTACGGCTGTCACACAGACGGCAGAAGGAGCTCGACATGCTGCGTCAGCAGCTGCTGGGATTGTTCGCATCGTTCCCTTCTGTTGGTCTCGTGCTGCTCGACCGACACCGAAAGCATCCTTCCCTGGAGCTACCAAAGGTTAATGCCGTGTGTTCAGCTCATTACAGCGCAGGGTTCTGCAGAGAATTGCATGATCAATGGATTCCAGAGCATCTGTGTGCCCAAAATATGCTTTTGTTACCGATCTCACAGCTGGACATCGCGTGTCAATCTGATGGACTTCACTCAAGTGTGTTCCACTGCTGATCTCCTTCTTCACAAGACGTCCACAGGCTTCTGCTGCCCTCAGTAAACTGCTCATAACACTGCACTGTGTACAATGCAGGGACGACCGGAGGCGGCTGTGATAAAGCAGGTCTTTGGCAATGCAGAGGCGCTGCCATTTCAGGCCTTCGCTGACTCCGAGCAAGTCTCGGTCACGGGCCACATTTCCCGACCACGGCAGCTCCCCGACACGTCTGACGGCCACCAAATCATCTCAGTCAATGGCTGCCCAGCCTACTGCAAACAGGTAGGGCTTTGGCCCCTGCACACCCCTTCCTTACGAGCTGCACATGCCATTTTTGGCGCATTCGTGGGGCAGGTGACAGAGAGCTCGGTGATTGTGCAGGTGCTGAAACTGATCGCGACATTACAAGCTCAGGTGCTTCAGGGTGGGCGCAGTATACGATGCTCAGCCCGCACGGCTCCAAGCTTTAGCAGCAGGCTGCCAGACATGCTCATACGGATAGCTGTACCCGCAGATGCTGTGCAGATATCCGTAGAAGATGGGCAACGCACAGCAAACCTCTTGCATTGGTCTTTGGTCTGTAAAGCCCTATTGAGGGGGCTTGCTGGTGCGCACACCTTTTGATGTGCTCTTCTCTGGTAGAGCACGTAGAAAGGTCGCCTTTCGGCAGATTACAGTCATTTATGTCAATCTTGCATGTTGATATGAATCAACGTGGAGAAGATTGCTCGAACATCCCATGAAATTTCCGTGGAGAGCACTTCTGTATGTGCATTCTATAACCCTGCAGCACCAGCTGGCACTTGTGAATCACAGGTATGTATTCTACCCTTCCAAGCATTCTACGAGATGGCAGTTATGAAACTTGCCGAGCGACCGTTATCGTTGCTTCAGTGGTATCCATTGCCAAGGATCCTGCTGTTGATGCCGGGCAGTGACACTTACTTCTCGAGCAACCAATTCGTGGTCCCATTGAATGAAGCTTGCTGCACACGCAGAGGTCTGGAGAGAAGACATCACGGAGGGCATGCTGCGGGCAGTGCTGTCGGCACAAACAAGAAGCTCAACTGCAACAGGAACGGTCAGGAAGGGAAAAGCAGAAGCAGTAACAACAATCAGAATGAAACGAAGGGGCTCCAGCAATGCCAGGTCCAGGGCAACTTCAAACGCAGCTGGTCTTAGCAGCAGCCAAGACGAACAGCATGCTCCACCTGTAAAACGGCAGCACACTTCCTTCGCAACCAGGCGACTGCTCGATGTAGAGAATGTCAAGCTTCCTATTGTGCGTTCCCCGTGTCATTAACCTCGAAGATGCGACATAATCGAACAAATTTGCAAGTATCGTGCTGTAACTCGCACATCTCCAGGTGCTGAGACTGCAGACCTGGCAGCCAGAGTTGTGACGCATTGTCAACGTTGTACAGTGTCCGCGGATGTTCAATTGGTACTGTGCTGACTCTGGCACAGCACAGCATAGCACGACAAGTGCTTACGGATGTCTACCAGGATGTGCGTACTCATGTGGGTGGTTATGTGCGGATTGCTGCCTGAGGGTCCATGTTGCGAGTCGTCAGGTGGTCGAGGTAAGGGGCAGTCCCCCCACCCACCCACTGCAGCACCATAGCGGGAAGCACTCTGGAATGGCTTCACAGCCTCGTGGCTTATCTTCCGAGAGGAGGACAACAGGCGCCTCATCTGCGCCTGGCAGTTCAACTCCTCAGGTGTCTTGCAGGCTGCCTCGCCACTCTCGCATGAAATGTTGGGTAGAGTCCAAGAGTATAGTGTGTGCAGCCTAGTGGCTTTCTCAGCGAATGAGCGAAATGAGCCCTGCCTCTTCTCTTCTATTTGCTTGTAGGCGGTCAACAAGTGCTATTGTGTAAGCCTGTGGCTAGTATACAGTGACATGCTCGAGAACCTATGCCTCATTTGTACCTTTATCCAGCTCTGTATGCTCGTAAGGCGTCTGGGTGTTTTGCAATGCAGTGCTGTTTTTGCCCGAGACTACTCGTGATGAGCTGCAATCAGGCTGTCGTGTTGCTCTGATCGGACTACAGGGTGGCTCGCGACCTTCAGAGCAGGACCCCCCGGAGAAGCCCTTTTCGAGCAGAGCAGGACATTCCGCCCCAGCACACACATATGTTGCGGATGCAAGCTATATCCGCGGCAACAGTGCTCCTGTCTCATCACCATTGAGACAAACCACCAAATCACAAAAGGTACTGACTTGTCAGCGATAGCACATCAAGGCCTCACATGTGACCATCTGTGCTTCCTTGCTCGATTTCTTACAGCTCAACACACCTCTGTACCAACACAGGTGTCAGCGCTCGTTAGTCCTTACATTCGTATTGCTTTTGACCTGCTTGGCTCCTGCAGAAACCTATCGATCGCGTATATCTACAAATTCCACTCTGCTCTTCGCAGGGAGCGCCCCAAAGTGCTGCATCGCATTTGAGGCAGCCGACCTCGGATCGTTTTCCAAGGCGAATGCCGGCTGTGCATATGGAAGGGGGAGCCACCTCCGCACAGCACCTCCCCTGTCTACCTACAGCACCACATGTACAGCCATCACATGGCGCAGCTGGAGACATGGATGCCGCATCCGCCGCTCTTGAAGACAGCTTCCTCAGAGCCGAGGCACGACACGATCAGAAGGCAGCGATGGCACGCTGCGAGACTATCACATTGGGTACAGGCTCGAGTCCTCAGTCCATGACACTGCTTCAGCAATCACCGCCTGTTAGCTGCCCCACTTGGGATGCCTGTCTCCAGGACATGACCGAAGTCTCTCGGTACTGTGGGCAATCAGCAGCGAATGTGGAGGGCTGGGGCCTCACGACTGACGACACCCGCTCTGGGACCATTCCCAGGGTCAAACGGCCCCTCTCAGCACCCCCACATGTTTCAAAGCGATTGCCACCTCGACATCGGAACCCGAAGGCCAGCTACGCATGTCCTGTGGCTCGAGATCCACTTGCCGACATTTCATGCGGACGGTCAGATGCTTTGAGAGCTGTGTCAACGTGGCCGCCAACAAATGATCAAGCTGGAAGGGGCACTCCAGAGAACAATTCCTGCCACGATGAGCAATCATCGCAATGTGAGGGCAGTGCAATTGGAAATGTGGTCGTGGTTTGCGAAGGAGCATCACCGTCGCACATACAGGACGAGCTATCGTTACCCTACAATGGAAGCCAAACAGTGTGCAAACTGGATGCTTTTCGACAACTTTCCGGCGTAGCCATTAAGGCTGTACCGAGCAGTGCAAGAAAGAATAGCTCTTCGTCACTGAACCCGGAAGATGACGATTCAAAGGAATCCCAGATGCGAGAGGAAGTCGAGCAGCAGCTGCAACAGCAGCAACAGCAGCGGCAGCCCCACTCATGTGGCACAGAGTCACAGGAGACCTCTGAGGCAGCATGGGTGCGAGCAAGGGCAGTGGCTCTGTCTAGTGTCAGAAGGCGGCGCAAGGCTGCACTCGGCAATGCCGTACGTGACACGTGGGATGTCTTTAATAACAGAGCATCTGAAGCGTCTCAGCCTATTGTAGGGTCTGACCGCTCTCCTCAGGAGTCCTCTGGTCGGCAGACTGCCGTGTCAAAGCCAGAGACCCCTCCACCTAGTGACAGGGCCGAAGAATTTCAGCAAGCAGCTGCCTCGCCACGTCCGTTGCCCTCGCTACAGTCCAACAATGCAGGCAGTCAGCCGAATACTGAGTCTTTATCACAGCGCTTACCACTTCAGCGCTTGCTGGACGGCTGGTCCAACCCGGTGAGTCATGACGGTAGCCCTTGAACGTCTCGGGTTGCAACACACAAATATTTCATAAGGTGCACCTTGTTCGCTTGCATGCTTGGTTTGGCTGCATGTCGCCGAATGCTTCATTGCACGACAACCGTTGCTTGACATGCCCAGCTTGCTATGTAACGAGATGCAACTAGGGCTTCGACTTGGTTGGTTGCCAGGCCATTTCAAGCAGCAGCTCAATCGCTAAGCCTGTATCGGTCGAGTCGCTCATGGCAGTCTCCAACGGCGCCATACTGCCGGATCCTTTGCGACGGGAGGACCTGCAGGGTGCCACCGTGGTGGGCCAGGTGATCCGACGACGTTAGCCCTGTGCATGAGTGTCCGACCACATGCTGTGCCTTGCCCGTGTCACGTCTGACCTGATAGCGTGCAGTGGCCCCCTGATGTACGACAGCCGACAGTCAGAAGCTTCCATTGTCTTTCATCGTTCGGAGAAAGTAGAATTTGACCGACTGGGCTGCCTTCACTCCACAAAGCTTGCTGCGGTGATGCGAGGCACATGTCATGGTGGATTAGTGAGGCGATCACCTGCCAACTGCCACCCCAAGGCTCTTTGCGAATTCTCAAACGATTCTCAGATGCTCAGACGCAGACGATTCAGCAGTAAGCAGTGGTATCCTGTTATCGCGACGGAACAGATGGATGCCAAGTTCGTGGTTCTTCGCATCGAGAGTCAGTCTGGCGATGGCAACAGAAGCAGCAGCAGCAGCCGCCGCCATGGCCGTCTCGCAATAGTGGACCAGCATGCTGCAGATGAGCGAGTCAAGCTGGAAGCACTTCAGAGAAATTTACTGCAGGTCGGCACTTGTCCGATGCCAAACATGTCATCATGAATTAGGCACTAGCATCTTGTACCGAATGTCATGTGTGCATCCTGAGCAACCCCTGTTGTCACAAGAAGACTTGGGGGTAATTTGAGCCGTTGCGCTGATAAAGGCACCAACTTGCCAAGTATAGGAGGTGCATACAGCCTTTTCAATGTTGATAGCACCGTGCAGGAATTACGACAATTTACATCTGCCATCACCGATCTCCCATTGTGCGTTGCAGCCTAACGGAGATCCCAGAAATGTACAGACTTGTTGCCTATCGCCACCGCATCGGCTGCAACTGACAGCTGCTGAGGCTGTGCTCATGGAAAAATTCCAACAGAACATTGCAAGGTAACGCGATGCTCCAGCGATGTTTCACCCGCATCATCATCCACACAGCTGCTGCTGATACAAATTGCGAATACGTCGCTGCATACAGTATGATCGAGCTTTCCGGAACCTGATGATCAGCCTGTCCAGCGCCTTGGACCTGGTCGATACGCTTGGCTATTATCTCCTCTTTCCTGCGAAAAGAGCAGCGCCATGATTGTATAAGCTTACCTGCTTCCACGAGCCCACACTGTCCTCCTTTGGACACAGGTGGGGCTGGCTATTGACTTACGGACCCTCAGGGCAGACAGTCGTAAGGGCACCGATTCTGGACAGCATCGTTCTGACCGCTACAGATCTCAAGGTCGATTTATTTGAGCTTCAGCATACTCTGGACTGTGGATGTTGCTGTCCTGTATTTCATCAATGGTGCAAGAGTCTTCCTTAAGAAGAACCGTTCGCATCAACACCAGCAACCCCTGCTACCCTGCTGTGTACCCAGAGTTGGTATCGCTTGACTAATGTCCGTTTTCTCAACACCCTAGGTCTACCATGCTTGATAAGAGAGGCGATGCTGACTGAGAGAAGTATTGGAAATCCTGGTGTGATATGTTTTGGTGCGATGTGTCTTGCTTCTATGCTGCAGATGTATCTTCATCTGCTGGACTCGACAGGCGGCTCTGCACGTCAGCCACCAAAAGTAGCGGCAGTGCTGGACAGTCGTGCCTGCCGCTCAGCCATCATGTTCGGGGACTTCTTGTCACACCAACAGTGCACCGACCTTCTGTTCCAATTGCGGGTACTCTTGCTCGGCTCATCGCATCGTATTCGAACGGTGAAGAAAGCTTCCTTGTCACTGAGAGTATGCAGCTTTTGCAGTCCTTGCAGCGGACCAATCTCTGTATTGCATTCAAGAGTGGTATTTCACGGAGGTCAAGGTGTCCAGAGGCACTTGATCATCAACTCGTGGCATTCTCTTTGCAGGAAACGAGTCGTTACGATATCTGTGCTCATGGGCGCCCGACCATCAGCCCATTAATAGATCTTGATGTTCTAGCTCAGCATTATCCACAAGCCATTCCTCATCCCCAGCAAGGCGTATGATGCCATTAACATCTGGTCTGACGTCTCATGATCTCAATGCCATCATATGTGGATCAGATCCTGAGCCTGAGCCAGGACCTGATGAAGCGGTGGTGTGCAATGCAATGTAAAAGAAAGCTGTGGCGAAAGCTGTGGAAGGTACAAGTTGATCTGATTCACATGTGCCGGAGCCCAGGCCTATAACCCACAACGGGTGATAGTGCCCCTGAATCTGAGAATTCAATCAATGTTGGTTGCACTTGCAAAAATGCAGCTACGTTGTGATAAGGCTCCCCAGGCCACAGCCTGTGTGCTGAGCGAATAGCAACCTCATGATGTCATCGTAATGAACGCCCATCCTCTCCGGCCGTTTCGATGCCAAAACAATGTATACTCGCTTTAGTTGCCTAATGCCAAAGTGCTGGCATCGTGAAATTCTCGTAATTATCGCTGCACTTATGGGTGTTACGATTAGTGTGAAACGAGCAATCTACCAGCATGCCTTAATGATTGAGGTGCTAGCAAAATTTAGTGACAACAGCGCTAATGTCGATATTGGTCCCGAACCAGTGTTACTTTTACCAGAGCATGCTGCACGGCAGCCTAAGATCTGAAGTTTTACTTACGTAAGACAGCGCCGACTTATCCACTGCACATTCATCCAGCTGTGCACTGCAGTGCACATTGTACCAGACACATGCTTGGTGCGAGTGCATGTATACACCGTGAATGCTGTGGGTTACCTACTTCAAACTCTTCGCATATGTACTTCGATGTTTGCATTATTGACTATGTTATGCCGTGATCGTCAGGTATGTATACACCACGTACTCCGCGTTTTATAATTCGATGATGCAAATTGATTAACATGCACGTGTCATATCTTGCCGCTACATCCTGTCAAACTTTAAAACGTATTACAATCCATAGATAACAATGTGCTCGGCGACGCGACATCGCGACATCGCAGTCTGCGCATACATCATGGCAGCGGCTGTGGTACTCCACATGCGCACTAGTGTATAGTACATACAGCATAATATAGCTCTGCGCTCCTTCGAGGTCGATCGAGCCAAGGTAAGCTTCAAGCTGCTGCTACTGTTGCTGCCACTGCTGCTAGTATTGCTGCCGCAGCTGCTAGTATTGCTGTTGAGCTGCTGCTGTTGCTGTTGCTGCTGCTGCTTCAATTTGCATATGTAGTATTTTCCAACATCTTCAACAAGTCGTACGCGTGTGTCGGTTATTTTGAAATATGCGTGCGTTACAATCTCGAAGTGAGGATCTTCACTGCTTAGTGAAGCATCGAGTACAGGTAGATAGCTTAATTGCCCACATGCTACATCCATGCTGAGAAATGATCACAATGCTATTCGCCATCATAATCATGAAACAGGCGCACGTGCTTCGAATTCTATCTGCAATATTCCCAGAATAAAGTGTATGCATGCAGGTGCTACGTAGCTTCCATAGCTTCAATACAGCTGTGAGAAGCTACAAACAAACTCGCCGTTTGTTTGAACGGCGCATCTTGGATCGGCCAAGTGACACAGCAGACACAGCTGGCAACAATTTCATTTGTTAGAAAACGGTTGCAATTTGAGGTGTGAACTCGACAGCTCCAGAAAGCTTTCAAATCCACCATTTCTCTCTTCCTTCATCTATTCTAGGTTTGCTGAGGGACCTTGGTCTGTCTTGGCAAGACTTATAAGTGCTAGCTGCGGCGTAGACGTTTACGACGCTTTGCGCCCTTCCTGTAAGTGCGTGAGCGTTCAATGATGAAACATTTCATTCTTGGAATTTTAGTCGCTTGTGCGCTGTTCCAAGGTGAGTCGATGTCTCCGGAAACAGCCTCTGACAACATATCAAAATTTACGTTGCTAGCTAGTGCCATGGTGCTAGTGCGCATGTAGTGGTACCGCGTTGCGATGAAACTAAATCCATAATTATTTCTGTCAAAATTCGAGGTGTGCATGTGCTGACGCGCGTAAAATGCCCAACTTGCAAAGTATGCGCAGCTGCATGCGGCGCAGCACGCATACTGCCATGAAATGTCATAGAGTACGAGAAGGCTTTCTAAGCTTACCTCCTTCAGCCATCGTGATTGGAGCTTCTATTTCGTGTAGGTCGCACAAGTGCGCAGACAATCAGCGACTTGACAGAGCAAGAGCTCGACGACTTGAGTTCGCTTCTCGGGGATAGTGATCTCAGCCAACTTCAAGGTGAAACAGATTAATCTGCGACAATTTTTAAATTTTCTTCTAAAAGAAAGAGTCTTCCGGCATCTTCTTGAAAATTGCATGAAGGATATGTTTATGTGGCTTGAAATTTTAAGCGAAATTTCAAGCAGCTACCTTTCTTGCTTGCATGCTCCCAATACCCTGCGCGTAGAGTTTAAAAAGCAAAGCTTCCACTTTTCTTGCGAGTGCATCTTTGATCTGGCAATATATGACACCATTGGTCCGTGACCACCGTTCGCGAAGCGCCGTGAGCGCTCGTGGCTAGCCCTGGCCAGACAATTCCAGCAAGCTCGCAAGCTTTCCTTTTGTGATTGTTTGCAACATGATGTTGTCAGTTTTTGACTGCACGGCTTGCTTTCAAAGCCTTCTGCGCACTAAACAGGCTGCTCAGCTGCATAGGTTCTGCTGGTTCTGGTGGCAGCGGTGGCAATGGTGGCAAGGGGGGCTTTGGACCTGGTGGTGGAGATGGTGGCGGAGGTGGAACTGGTGGGACTGGTGGCAAACAAGTTGGTACAAATCCCTTTCTGACCCCACCACCAAAGCTTACCCCAACGTTGCAGCCGACTGTTAGTACTCCCCCACCAAAGATCCCTCCATCAGTGCTGCCAACTGTTGCTACAGCCCCACCACAGGCCCCTCCAACAGTGCAGCCAACTGTTGCTACAGCCCCACCACAAGCCCCTCCAACAGTGCAGCCTACTGTTGCTACAGCCCCACCACAGGCCCCTCCAACAGTGCAGCCTACTGTTGCTACAGCCCCACCACAGGCGCCTCCAACATTGCAGCCACCAACGTACGCACCGACCTATCAACCACCAGCCACTTCACCACCGACTTATCAACCACCAGCCACTTCAACACCGACTTATCAACCACCAGCCACTTCAACACCGACTTATCAACCACCAGCCACTTCAACACCGACCTATCAACCATCAGCCACTTCAACACCGACCTATCAACCACCAGCCACTACTCCGCCGACCTATCAACCACCAGCCACTTCTCTGCCAACCTACCAGTCACCTGGAGCTTATGCGCCTACCTTTCAACAAACATCGCCACCGCCACCGCCAACGGTGTTGCCACCAACCTATGGAGAGACGCCTATCGTGCCAGGGACGTACCCAGGCACTGGATACGGCAATGCTCCCTCAACTCCCTCGCCAACAGGTTGCTATAGACATATCTGATATCCTATGTCGTTCTCATGAATTGTATATACTTTAGCTTTCAAACGTAAAAGTCATTGTTTACAAGCCGCAATCTTCGTCACTTCAGCTTGCTATCATGTCTCTTGCCACGAATCTGCATGTGGCAGTCATGAATTCACACATCCGATGCGTGTAGCTTGATGCAAATCGGATTTACTGTCGCAGGTGACGGAACAAATGATCAAGATGATCAGAATGATCAAAGTGATGGGTCGGATGTACGATTGGCACAATCTCAGCAACAAGGTACTACTCTCATAGTCTGCAAATCTCTGTATGTGCACCAATTCTTGCAGCGCAAGATGCACATTTGTTGCGTTTCCGATTTTGAGTGGTTATGACAATTTATTGCAGCAAAATTCCTGATATTGAAGACAAGTATTCGACTGCATATTTGAGCACAGGTGGGGAAGGCATTTCTGCATCATCAAGGAGGCCCCCACCGCCACCGCCACCCCCTCCACCCCCGCCACCGCCACCACCCCCTCCACCACCGCCACCACCACCGCCACCGCCACCGCCTCCACCACCACCACCAATGAATGCAGTATCCCCAACTCAGGCTCCCACGTACAGCGACATAGTGCCAACACGACTACCTTCGTATGCTGGCACTCCCTCAAGCCCTCCAACAGCCTACGGCAACGTGCTCTTGCCGAGCTACTTCACATGAGAATGTTTGCTGTACAAATACAAAGCTTTGAAGACACATTCAGTCGGACAAGGGCTTATTCCACAGTCTCAGCATTTCAACAGCTTATCCGTGAGTCTGACTCACAGTAGACCTAGATGTTGCTTTGTCCGGCCAGGGTTTCCAGACTTGGTTGCAATGACATTGGTCAGGTGTTGGCTGTGATTGGTACGGTAGCATTTCAGTACTTTACTATTGTAGTGTCTAATTGTTACTGAAATATGAGCAATTGATTGGCCATCGAGTATATGGCAGCATGTACATGTTTAGCAGCACTGTCAGTACTACTAGCTACTACAGAAGGGTGTATTGGCGAATTGGGATTTGCCAGCTAGCTACTTTGGTTAACAAGGCCATGTTGTTTTGAAGCTGAACAGTCGTTATTTTACTTTGTTTTGTGATTTTCTGGGGTGATACTGAAATGCTTCACTGTGCTGCAAGTCTCAGCTTTTTTAGCCGGACGTATCATGTATTAAGAAATTGTGGTTATATCACTGTCTACTTTGTAGAGCTGACTGCAATGATACCAATGTCGTTGGGAAGAAATGTAAGCTGTAATTCATCGTTCTAACCTGATACTGTTGTCACTTATTGTGGTTGAGCTCCAAAAAATGTCAAAAATAAATAACAATACTACTATCAGCAAACAGCTTTCTGCTCAACAACAAAGTTTGCTGGTGGCCCCCCCTCGATCGATATGTCTATAATTGTGATGCTTACATGTCAAGACGTAAAGTTATATAGCTACGCTGATGGTCGATCAGTCGGTCAAATTCGTCAAACATGAGCGGCCTAGCCAAAGCATTACTAATGGTATGGAGAACGATGGCGTGAGCATGTTAACATCGCAGTGAAGTATTCGCACAGCAGCATGCAAATGTCAAAGGATGTCAATAGCATGCTCTCGCTGCTAGCATTTTAGTTGCGATCTTGTGAAAATCTTGTGTGAAGATTTTTGAAGATGGTCACTTTTAGATACATAACATAACAGCTGATGGTTTGAGACTTATGTGGAATAACATTTGCATATGTCTGGGTCCTGGAACATATACACAAATTCTTGGGCCCAAAGACCAATTTAACATATGATATCTCTCATACCGACCAGAGACGCGGCTTGATTTAATAGATTATATTATATAATAAGAATTACTGCTTAAATATGGTATATTCGAATATTCAATGGTATTAGTAACAGCTATGAGATTCATAGACTATTTCGGAAACAAGAACCATCATAAAATTTCGAAGTTTAAAATCTGCCTTGAGACTTTAGAAAGCTTGAAAGAATGCGTCAGCTTGCGCCTATAACCCTTTTATTGATAAGCTGTATAAGTATAAAATCAAGATGAAAACTTTTTCTTGGATTCGCCAATGGACAGCTGGCAGCATATTGGTTTTGGAGACAGCTTAAAACCACACTATGGTTCCGACAGCTTCACATCAGCGCTTTCACATCAACATTCTTCAAACTCTCAAATAAAGCGATTAGTAAGGCGTGCATTGACTTGCAATCTGAAACATTAGCTTGTCATCGCACAACGCTGTGCTCGCAAACGGCAGCCAGGCGCTGTCGTCTATACCATGAGAGCTGTCATCTTCAGCCTGCTTGTTTTAAGCTTGTGCTTCCAAGGTAATTCAATGCCCTTGCAAGGCACTTCATGGCGACCGTACTAAATTCGCATTCTAGAATTCTCTTGTAAGCGCATGCATATATATGATAGTGGCACGCGTCCAACCTTTGAGGCCGCACCCAAAGAGCAAATTTCCTTCCTAAAATTTGTTATTGAATTCATAAACGCGAACAGCTTCGCGCTCGTCATTCGAAGGCAGTTAGTTTTTCGCAATCAAGTTCTCATGCTTTGCATGCTAGCCACCCCAGGTTTGTGCATCAGTGAAGCATGCAATCTCAGAGACTGGCTCATTTAAATTATCAAATTTCTTTTCTTCCTGCAGGACGCACAAATGCGCAGTCCATCGGCGATTTGACCCAACAAGAGCTAGACGACTTGAGCTCCTTTCTTGGGGAGGACGACCTTAGCCAACTTCAAGGTATTCACCTTATGAGCCATTACATAGTCAACTTTCAACTCTAGTGTATTGTATTTGCGTACCGATGCTCGACGCTGATCGGTTTCTTCACGTTCTTTAATATCAAGCTTGTCCGCCACTGTAAAATTGCAAGCCAATCGGTTGCCTGATTCGCTAACAAGGCTGTAAATTTATTTGTAATTTGCTTGTAATTTCACTGACATTGCTGAATAAAGCCTGCCCAATTTCAATCTTGCAAACAAAGGAGACTACTTCAAAATTATTGCATGGAAGCTACATCATTAGACAAAGGCTATGACAGAAAGTCACCTCTTGTATGATCACACATCTTTCACGTTTAGACAAAATAGCTACCTTATAGTAATGTGCAGCCTTGCGGCCAGATGTGGGTAATAATTTTTTCTCTCTCTCTCTCTCTTGGAACGATTTTTGACGAATCTTCGTTTCAGTTTCGTAGGGTCTGCTGGATCTGGAGGCAGTGGCGGCAATGGTGGCAAGGGTGGCTTTGGACCTGGTGGTGGTGATGGTGGCGGAGGTGGAGCTGGTGGGACTGGTGGCAAACAAGTTGGTACAAATCCCTTTTTGACCCCACAGCCTTCCGCCCCCCAACCTGCAACCCCTCCGCCGAAAACCCCTCCAACATTGCAGCCGACTGCTGCCACACCCCCACCACAGCTACCACCAACAGTGCAGCCGACTGCTGTTACACCACCACCACAGCTTCCTCCCATCACGCAGCCACCAACATACGTACCAACCTATCAGCCAGCACCTTCCAATGCACCAACTTATCAGCCACCAGTTCTTCCTCCGACCTACGGCGACACACCTACTGTGCCAGGAACATACCCAGGAGGTGGATATGGCAAGCTCCCAATAAGCTTTCACTTCTGCCCAATGTACCGACGGCTGCAATGCATAGTCCATTGGCTTGATGCTCTTTGCTGTTGCCGAAGTTGCCATCTTGTCTCGGATGTCATGCCTCTATTGATATGCACACTGTGACCTAAACTTCACCAGCTTTGTGGCAGGTGACGGGTCAAATGATCAACCTGACCAAAACGATCAGGACGATCACAATGATGGGTCGAATTTGCGCTCGTCCCAACAGCAAGGTGCTGCCTTCTTCCTATTGTCTGACACTCGCAACCTCGCAACCTTTCGGGATGATTCTTTGTGCCAACATATAGCAACATGTGAACAGAAAAATTTGTTGGCTTCAGTGCTGCCTTTACATTTATAGTGTGCTATTGCTCAGCAAATAAGATGTAAGCCGTTTCACGCGCATTAGCAGTACGTACCGGGAGTTCCAGTATTTCACAAGCGGAAATGTATTGTCAACACTGTGATGGTGAACTAACTGAATTGCAGAACGCACAGCCGACCAGATAATCAACGACTTGACGGAAGAAGAGCTCGATGACTTAAGCTCATATGTCGGTGAGGGTGACCTCAGCCAGCTGCAAGGTGCGAAATGAATGCCTGCGGCCCTCAACTGACCTTTGCTTCACACCTACGGGACTGAATTTCACTTTTGTGATTGTTTACGTTTACTGCTATGTGAGCGCTTTTTCATGCGCACGTTCCAGCTTGCTTGTACTAAGCTGTTCCAGCAAGCAATTAATGACTTGTTCTCTCCAAGTATGAGTAACTACGTAGATGAAGGCTATGTCATTCACAATGCAGTGAGAACGTGCAATCCCAGCACGACGATATCATAAGTATTGCAGAGCATTTACACTCTCTATTTTCTACGTGAGAAGCATCCTCTGCGAGCTGTCCAGGTTCTGCTGGTTCTGGAGGCAGCGGTGGCAATGGTGGCAAGGGTGGCTTTGGACCTGGCGGTGGAGATGGTGGCGGAGGTGGAAAAGGTGGTACAGGCGGCAAACAAGTTGGTACAAATCCTTTTTTGACCCCACAGCCTGTCACTCCGCCACCACAGCTCCCTCCAACGTTGCAGCCACCAACGTATCAGCCACCAGCGAGTTTACCACCAACCTACGGCTATACGCCTACTGTGCCAGGAGCAGGATATGGCACCAGTCCCCCATTAGCAGGTCAGAATCAGAATCCTGTCGAAGACATCCCAAAGCCATTCTTGCCTAGTTGGGGTTGCAGTGCTTATTGTATAAAGTCTGCACTTGTTTTGTTCCAGATTGCCCCTGACATTGATCGAGTCATTTTGTCCTATGAGCATATAATTATCACAGTGACATGGCATGACATGCGTCGTGATGCACATGCTTGTGACAGGTGATGGGTCGAACGATCAAGACGATCAAAGTGACCAGGACGACCAGGATGATCAAAACGATGGGTCAGACTCACGCTTCACCCAAACGCAGCAAGGTGCTCTCTTAAATTGTTGCAAAGGTCGTCTTCGATTGTTGCAAAAGTTGAGTTGAAGAAGTTTGCAATCCGCAACGATACTGTATATGCGATTGTGAACCCGTCTGAAAGATCGTCAGCGTTCATTAGCAACAGTTTTGCTGAGAGGTCTCTGTCAGAATTTTGTGAAGGGAAAGGAATTGGCGATGACGGCACTGCAGAAGAATTCATCACTTCATCCACACCTGTGCAATCATCAACACGTGGATCACCACCACCACCCCCACCACCACCGCCGCCGCCGCCGCCACCACCACCACCACCAATGAATGCAAACTCCATGACGTCTGCTGAAACATAAGGGTGGAAGATTACACTTTACCTTTCACACATTCACAGAGCAGAAGCAGCCAGGCTTCCAGGATGAATGCTAATCTTTGCATTTTTGAACATTCCACATTGTCACCACGATTGTCAAGGCTTCTAGCATAATGTTCAAATGTGCATCAAGCATTTTCATATTTGATCGAGCGTAGTCGCACTGATTTAAGCTACTTAGGTGTGTTAGGTGTACAGATGTGCATGTTCACCACATCTTCGAGGTTGCGAGCGTACAACGACTTGTTCACTGTACATTCCCAATCCGCAGAGCAGGTTTTTCTTCAGAGTTTCGTCCGTTGCAGCGTCATTTATGCTATTTCGATTTTGCTTCGCAATTCCTCTTGCTTCTTGTCTTGTTATCTCAGAGGTCCTCTAAACTATGTGCTTTCATCATGATGTTCAGCGTGTAGGATCGCTTTTAATGTCCAACAGAATTATGACACCGTAAATTTGGATTTTGATCTGCCACTTCTCGACTGACATGCTTAGAAACAATCTTACGAGGAAATTGTGAGATTCTAATAGATTGATCATGAGTCATCGGAAGAATGTTGACAGCTTGGCTGGGCCCTTCTTCGCCAGTTGGCACGACTTTAAATTTTGTTTTGCAGCTCATTGAACAATCGAAAAGTAGCAGTTATCAAACCTTGGAATTATCTTGCAAGCCGTGTTGTGCATATCGCCTGATGTCAAGAATGATCTAGTGGCCATATGCAATATCGTCGCTGAAGTTACCTCAGCATAGAACGTAATTGTCGTTTGCTTCTAATGTTCAAAGCCAGAACTGTCAATTGCTGGGCGGACCTCTGATTTTTTGTTGCCATTTGCCCATATTTCCCGCACGAGTGAGCGCTGGCAACGTTGCGACGAACTATATGATTTGGTGTTTACAGTAACTTTGGGGCTGACATGCTGACTGCTGCTCATAGTGGCAACGTACTGAATATATTGGCTTGGGGACATAACAGAAGTAAGGGTTGATGGCTGTGGATTTTCTCTCATCCACTGCACTTCCGATCATCCTGGTACACCTCGCAGAGCTACGACAGCATAGTACGCGAGTGTCACCTCCGCAAAAGGCATGGATACGAAGGGTATTGGGTCTCTGAAAAGAGCGGCGATCGGTGCCCCTGAAACGCAACCTTGGGTTGAGAAGTTTCGACCCAAAACTTTGGACGATGTTGCAGCACACTCAGAAATTATTGAGACAAGTGCGTGTCGCATTCTCGAGCAATGAACACACTATGTGCGGCCAACGCAGACATCACACTGTGTGTACCAGCAGAACATCTTGAGCATTGAGTATCGATTGACCTTGCCTTTCCACTGTTTCCGCTTCAAAGCTGTCAGTTTCAAGCCTTCTGCTTCTGATCTTTGAAAGCAGACAAAAGCATGCACGGACCAGCCTTAGCCTCATTGACATATAGCGCTAATTCGCTAAAGTCTTGGGTCATGACAACTTTGCAGTAAAAAGGCTGGTCGGTGAGAATAAGCTGCCACACTTGCTGCTATACGGACCACCTGGTACTGGCAAGACATCCACGATCCTTGCGGTGTGAACCATACTCATATAAGAGCACTTTGCCTCTGACGACATAATCTCTAGCTGGCGTTCGCTTCCTGGCTTCTTGGCAACCGAGACTCTTAGAAATGAAGTCATTCTATGTCCGAGCTCCCATATAGAGTTATGTCAAGTGCTGCGTATTCAGCTGGCGATACGAGTGTCTGCTCATGTAAAATCCATAAAATCCAGGTTTTCTATCAGTCTCATGACGATGCAGGTGGCAAGGCAGCTGTATGGCAAAAGCTTCGGGAGTATGGTACTTGAGCTCAATGCGTCAGATGACCGCGGCATATCCGTTGTGAGACAGCAGGTTCAGGACTTCGCCAGCAGCCGTACGCTTTTTGGGTATGCCTGTCATCGATTTGTTGACTGACTGTTCAAGCAACGCGGTGACTATACAGCATTGCATGCATTTCCACGGTTTTTGCATTGCCTGGGGTTGAGGTCGGCTGATCTTCACGCTGGCCTAATGGCAGGCCGGTCTATGACTCACCACCTGTTGGTCTCCCGGAAGCTCAGGAAGCAGTACAAGATGGTCATCCTGGACGAATGCGACGCAATGACTAAAGATGCACAGTTCGCTCTGCGCCGCAGTAAGCCTCTCCGTCCACCTTCCCAGCACTGATCGTCCCTAAGCCCTGAAAACTTCCATACCCTCGTCTGAAATCCTCTCAGGCGCATTCAAGCTTCGCTACCTCCATCCACAATCAGAGGACCTTGACGATTGTGGCAAGTGTCATATTGTGGCAACAGTGTAATAACAGAGTACACCCAAGCTTTCGTCGGTCAATCTGAGGCTGTTCAACGAAAGGTGATGCTAGCCGTTCTTTCTGACAATACCTAAGCAGCTGAGATAATGCCAATGTGATTTGCCTATGTAAACAATGTGATTTGCCATTGTGAACAAATATTGTGGAACAACTCTTCAACTTTGATGCAATAGACAATCCCGATTTGTCCCAAGTTCAGAGTTTAAAGAACATGTTCAGAGGAGCCACCCTTTTCAATGGAATCATCAACAACTGGAACGTAAGCACCGTGACCGATATCTCAGGAATGTTCGCTATTGCGCAGACCTTCAACAGGCCTTTGGACAATTGGAATACCAGTGCCGTAACCGATATGTCGGAAACTTTCGCCAGTGCCAGAAGGTTCAACGAACCGCTTGACAATTGGAACACGGCCTTGGTCACCAACATGTCCGGCACCTTCCGTTCCGCATCAGATTTCAATCAAAATATCAATAGCTGGACGGTTACCCAAGTAACCAACATGTCTTTCATGTTCTCAGGAGCGGGCAGTTTCAATTTTCCATTGAATCTATGGAATGTGAGCAATGTAACCGATATGTCAGACATGTTCGCCTCTAGTGGCTACAACAATCCGTTAGATGGTTGGGACGTTAGTAATGTCACCAATATGAGGGCGATGTTCTCGCGTGCACGATACAACAGATCCTTAGCGAGTTGGGACGTAAGCAATGTCACCAACATGTCTAAGATGTTCGACAACAATCGCATTTTTAATCTTCCGTTGAACACCTGGGATGTAAGTTCTGTAACCGACATGACGGATATGTTCGCTGGTTTCGCATCTTTTACAACAGTCTACGATCAACCTTTAGATCAATGGGATGTGAGCAACGTAACGAATATGTCCGGCATGTTCAAGTCAGCTGATTTTAACCATCCCATAGTAGGTTGGGATGTGGGCAATGTCACCAATATGTCCGCCATGTTTCAAGAGGCTCCCAATTTCAATCAACCTTTAGAAGGCTGGAATGTAGAAAACGTAACGAATATGACGTCGATGTTTTACGCCGCTTCCGAATTTGATCAGCCTTTAGATGGTTGGGATGTGAGCAAAGTCGAGTCTATGGCCTCAATGTTCACTTTGGCGCCGAAATTCAATCAACCCTTGGCAAGCTGGAATGTCGGTAACGTGACCAGTATGGCACGTATGTTCAATAGCGCTATCCTTTTCGACCAGAATTTTGCAT
>JAULKR010174223.1:0-22002 GCA_032356305.1 Prasiola linearis
GGCGTAGCGCGCGTAGCCGCCGAAGAGCTCGTCGCCGCCGTCCCCGGACAGGCTCACCGTGACGTGCCCACGCGTCAGTTGCGCCAGCAGCGCGGTGGGCAGTCCCGAGGCGTCGGCGAAGGGCTCGGCGTAGATGTCCGGCAACCGCTGCACGGTCGCGAGCGCCTCGTCGGGGCCGACGTAGAGCTCGGTGTGTTCGGTTCCGAGGTGCGCGGCCACGGCGCGCGCGTGCGGTGCCTCGTCGAAACCGGCCTCGGCGAAGCCGATGGTGAAGGTCCTGACCGGCGCGCTCGAGGCACGGCACATCGAGGCGACCACCAGTGACGAATCGAAGCCGCCCGACAGGAACGCCCCCAGCGGCACGTCGCTGATCATGCGCGTGGCGACGGCCTCGTCGATGCGCGCCTCGGTGAGATCGATCAGCGTCTCGTCGTCGCCCTCGAGCGGGTCGGCGATGCCGCGCGCGGCGACCGCCGAGAGCGACCAGTACGCGCGCGCCGCCGGCAGCGGGACGTCGGGGCGCTCGATGCACAGGGTCTCGCCGGGGCGCAGTTGCACGACGCCCTCGAGGATCGACAGCGGGGCGGGCACGCTCCCCCGCGCCACGTACGCGCCCAGCGCCTCCCGATCGATGCGCGCCTCGCAGGCGGGGTGAGCGCGCAACGCCGACAGCTCGGAGCCGAACAGCAGCGTCGTCCCGGAGCGGCCGACGAAGCGGCCGACGTAGAGCGGCTTCTCGCCCATGCGGTCGCGCGCCAGATGCAGCTCGCGCCGCTCGCGGTCGAACAGCGCGATCGCGAACATGCCGTCGATGGCGTCGAGGGTGGCCGCCACGCCGAGCGCGGCCACGTGCGCCACCAGGGACTCGGTGTCGGAGTGACCGCGCCAGGCGGGCGCGCGGCCCGCGCGCTCCAGGTCGTCGCGCAGCGCACGGTGGCGGTAGATCTCGCCGTTGAAGGCGAGTGCCCAGCGGCCATCGTGCGACAGCATCGGCTGGGTGCCGGCCTCGGACGGGTCGATGATCGAGAGCCTGCGGTGGCCCAGGTGCAGTCCCGCGGACGGCTCGTGCCAGGCGCCGCCGCCGTCGGGACCGCGATGCTGGAGGGCGGCGCACATGCGCTCCAGGTGCCGCGCCTGGTCCGCCCCGTCGCGGGCGCTCCAGATGCCGGTGATGCCGCACATGCGCCTCAGGCCCTCGCGAGCGAGACGAACAGGGCGTGCCACAGCCCCGTCACGCGCTCGACCGAGTAGCGCTCCAGCACCTCGGGCGCCGCCGCCGCCAGACGCGCCCGCAACGCCGCGTCGTCCATGGCCCGTGCCAGCGTGGCCTCCAGCGCATCGGCGTCGGCCGCCGGCACCAGCAGCCCGTCGAGCTCGTGACGGATCAGCTCGCCGGGTCCGGTCGGGCAGTCGAACGAGACCACCGCCGTGCCCGAGGCCATCGCCTCGGCCAGGCTGTTCGGGAAGCCCTCGACCTCCGAGCTCAACGCGTAGAGCGAGGCGGCCGAGTACCAGTCTCCGACGTTGCCCACGCGTCCGACGAGCGTCACGCGGTCCGCGAGCGCCAGCGCGTCGATGTGGCGTTGCAGATCGCCGGGATCCCAGGAGCCGACGATGCACAGGTGCCAGTCCGGACGCGTGGCCGCGAGCCGTCCGAAGCGCTCGATCAGCAGGTCGAAGCGCTTGTAGGGCACCAGCCGGCCGACCGCCAGCAGCAGCTTCGCACCGGTCGGCACGACGTCGGCGGGATCGACCGCGCCCGGTTCGCGCGCCAGGGGCCAGCGCACCGCGTTAGGCACCACGTCGACGCGGCGTGCTCGGGTGTGGGTGCGGATCCAGTCGGCGCCTCGATCGGCCTGCACCACCACCGACGCGGCGCGACCGTAGACCGGTCCCCGGAGCGCCTTCCACTGGCGTCCGGCATCGGCGTCCGGCGGGTACTGGCGCTCCGAGACGATCGTCGGCACCCCGAGTCCCGCGGTGGCCAGCAGCGCCGTGACGTTGCAGGCGGTCAGGAAGGACACCACGAGGGTGGGCGCCTCGGCGCGCACGACCCGGCGCAGCGCCCGCACGCGGGCCAGGTTCGCCCGCAGCGCACGCACGAGCGAGCCGCTCTCGTCGAGCATGCCCAGGCGCAGGTGGCGCACGCGAGCGTCGAGCGGGTAGTCCCCGGGGTCCGGTCCGACGAAGGTGACGATGACGGCCTCGTGGCCATCGGCCGCGAGTCGGCTGGCCAGCTCGCTCGTCACGCGCTCGGCGCCGCCCTCCTTGAGGGCGGTGAGGAAGAACAGGATCTTCACGTCGGGATCGTCAGCCGAAGCGGCCGCGCCAGGGCCGCGTGCGTCCGGTGCGCCGGCGGCGCGCCGTGTGGAGAACGGATCCGGTCTCGCGCTCGGTATCACGCTTGGTCTCGGAGCGTCTCGTCGTCCGCGTCCGCCCCGACGCGAGCCCGGCGGCCACGCGGTCGCGCTCGCGCCAGGCGCCCGCCTCGCCGCAGCAGGTCATCGCGAAGAACAGGAAGAGGTAGTTGAACGAGAACAGCGTGTGACTGAACATCGAGAACCAGAAGAAGGCACCGGCCTCGGGCGAGATCAGGCCATAGAGCCGGTGCTCGGCACGGCGGTTGAGCAGCCACAGCATCCACAGCCAGCTGGCCAGGCCGGGCAGCCCGTAGTGGTACCAGTACTGCAGCGGCATGTTGTGCGCGCCGGTGCCGAAGGGCACTTCCGGGGAGAACCCGTGGCCGAGCAACGGACGATCCAGTACCCCCTGCAACGTGGCCGCGAACAGGAACTGCCGCTCCTCGCCGCTGCTGTCGGTCACGCCCGACTCCGCCACGTCGCCGAAGAAGCTCAGCCGGTCGACCACCTGCTCCGCCCAGACCGGGTCGTCGTAGACGAGACCCACGATCTCCTCGGCCCAGATCAGCAGGGAGGAGTAGAACAGGGCCACCGCCAGCGGCAGCCCCCAGGACCACCTCGGCATGCGCCCGGAGGCGTACAGGAACACGCCGAACAGGAACCAGGCGCCCATGCCGCCGCGCGAGAACGTGGCGATCTCGCCGAGTCCGACGAGCAGGTAGGCGCCCACCAGCCATGCTCCGCGGAGTCGCCGGTACACGAGGACCAGAGTGATGAGCATCGCCTCGCCGGCGATGTTCGAGTTGATGAACGAGCCTTCGGCGCGCGGGTCGGTGCTGATGACGTCGACGGCGTCGAACAGCTCGGGCATCGCGAAGTCCACGAGCACGATGCCCACGATCGGCACCAGCATGAGCTTGAGCGGCAGCTCCAGCCGGCGGCGCCCGATCACGTAGGCCAGGTAGCCGTAGACGAGCAGCAGCACTGAGCGCTGCAGCACGTCGAAGCTCTCGCGGATGTCGTCCGGGCTCATGACCACGGCCTCGAGCCCCGGCCCGCGCCACCAGGCCACGGCGTACATCGCGCACACCAGCAACGACCAGTGGAACAAGGGGTGGCGCATCCACGGGATCCAGCGCTCGCGGGTGACGAGCACCAGCGGGGCGGTGAGCGCCAGCAGCAGGTAGTCGTAGCGCGGCGCCTCGACGGTACCCCGGATGTTGTCGAGGAACAGCGGGAAGTTCGGGTACATCCAGCAGGCGAGATAGGTCGCGATCAGCGCGAGCCACGCCGACAGCCACATCGCCCGTCCGGTGCGCGCCTTGACGAGTCTCATCGGTACCGCCCCGGGGGGGAGGGCACGCGCGCCGCACGGCGTTGCTGGTCCATGTCCACCACTCTACTCCGCGATGCCGGTCGACGCGCCGGCACCCGCCGTCGTCCTGCCCCTTCGCCCGAAGGGTTCAGGGCGCGACGCGCAGCACGAAGTCGCTGGCTGCAATGGTGCCGTTCCAGTCCGAGGAGAAGGCGATCTGGCGTCCGCTCGGACTGACCGACGCCTTGGGCTGGGCAGCGTACGACGAGGCGGTCGAGACGTGCTTGCCCCAGGTCTCGAAAGCGCTCAGGCCGCGCGTGCGCAGCCCGAGCCTCTGGGTCAGGGGGAAGCGTCCGAGCCCGTCGTTGTCGACACCGACGCGGAACGCTCCCACGAGTCCGCCCACGTGCGTGGAGACGTAGCACCAGCCCGGGCGCCCGGGCGCCTGGCACGACACGTGGCCGTAGCCGAACGCATCGCTGCCGCCGCGCACCGGCAAGTGGACCCGCTTGCCGGACTCGATGTCGATGAACACCAGCCCGTCCCAGTCGATCATGACGAAGACGTCCCGCCCGTCGGCATCGGTGGCGAGATCGCCGTGTTCCACCCGCGTGGTCAGTTCCTGCCCTCCGGTGAAGTCCGGCGCGTAGCGCATCAGGCTGCGTGGAGTGCCCTCGGCCGTGTTCTCGACGAGCACGTGATCGCCGGAGCGGCTGAACGAGGCCCAGTTGTAGTTGGCCGCCGCCGGCAGCCGACCGAGCTCGGTACCGGTGGACAGGTCCTTCGCCACGAGCACGGACGTGGCCGACGATCCCGCAGTGCGGCAGGCGAGCACGATGCGCGTGCCGTCATCGCTCGGATTGCCTTCTCCCGAGCCGATCGAGCAGCTCGAGAATTCTTCCAGGCGCTCGATCTCGGTGAGCTGGTCGGTGCGCACGTTCCAGCTCGCGAGCACGTTCGGCTGCGGGTCGTAGGCGATGCCGATCAGCACGTCGGGGTCGGTGCTCGACCAGACGGCCTCGCTCGACAGGCGCAGCGTGGTCGTGACGGGGGCGTAGCCCTGGCCGTCGAGCACCGATTCCGAGGTGAGGAAGAGCGTCTCGTCGGCGTTCCATGGCTGGCGTCGCGAATAGGCGTGACGCGGCGCCTGCCCGCCCGGGGAGACCGGTCCGGTGATGCGCACCATCTCCACCCCATCGATGCCGGAGGCACGCGTTTCGAGCACCGCCGGGGCGATGGCCCCCTGGGGGGCCACCGCCGCGACGCCGTCGCCGCACGCCGGGAAGTCCCCGTCGCCGGGCGCGGGACAGTCGTCGGCGGCGACCGTGCCCATCGTCAGGACGGCCGCGAGCGTGAGGATGCGAGTGCCGCCGCGAGGACAGCGTGCTGGAGCGGACTCTGCGTGTTCGTTCACCGCGTTCATCTCTTTGTTGTCTTCCCGGGATCGGACCGAGATCACGGCCCGACCGCCGGGCAGCCCGGCGCGCGCCGGTCGGTCAGGCAGCGCCGCCAGGACACCTCGGCGGCGAGCGGGGCCGTCACCACGTCCTCGGCCACGCTCTGGCCCTGCCAGTCGGTGGAGAACACCAGCTGACGACCGCTGGGGCTCAGGCTCGCCTTGGGCTGCGCGAAGTAGTCCCCGGCGCTGGATCGGTGCGCACCGCGCAGCGCGAAGCGTGCGGGAAAGCGCAGCCCATCGTCGGTTCGGTTCAGGCGCAGGTCTATGTCGGCGAGCCACCCACCGGCGTTGGCCGAGACGGTGCACCGGGACGAGCGCGACAGGCACGACACGTGCCCGAAGTCGATCGTGGAGAGGATCGCTCCCGGAGGCATCTCCACGAGCGCTCCGTCGTGCAGGCGGACCCCGTAGACACGCGTGGAATCGACCATGACGAACACCTCGTCCCCGTCGACGTCGACGCCGACGTCACCGTGCTCCACGTCCCTGGTCAGCAGGGTCTCGGCGCCCAGCTCGGCGTCGTAGCGCACCAGGCGCCGGTCGTCGCCCGCATCGTATTCCGCGAGCACGCGCTCGCCGGAGGGCGTGATGCTCGCCCAGTTCAGGTCACCGCCGACGTCGCGGCGGCCGCGCACCGTGCCCGAGGCTATGTCGAGCACGTACAGCGTGCCCGCCCCGGCGGGATCCAGGCAGTGGATGGCCACGCGTCGATTCATCCGATCGGGGCGACCCTCGCCGCGACCGAGCGTGCACAGCCGCTCTCCATCGAAGCGATGAACGAGGGTGAAGGCGTCGTCGAGCACATCGTAGCGGCCGAATTCGTTGGCCACGTCACCGACGAAGCGCACGCCGTACATCGTGGCGGGATCGACCGTCGACCACGCCCAGGCGCTCGACAGGGGCACCCGACGGGGAATCTCGCGGAAGTCGCGTGCGTCCAGCAGACGATTGCCGATGTGGAGCAGGGACTCGTTGGCGTTCCAGGCCTGGCGCCGGGAGTAGTCGTGCAGCCGCGGCAGCCCGCTCACCGGGTCCGGTGACGCGCTGGGCAGCCGCGTCAGGACCGCCCGCCCGGTCGGACTCTCCACCGGAACGAGCGGAGGGGGGCGCATGCGGAAGGCGGGATCGTCCGGCACGACAGCCACGTCCGACACGGGCAGGATGGAGAACGAGTCGAGCGTGGCGGGCGTGGGCAGGGACAGGAGCGCGCGTACCGGGTCGATCGGGGCGGGTGCGGGATCCGGAGTGGGAATCCGCTCGTCCACGTCGATCGGGGGGGGCGAGGGTTCAGGCCCGGTCGCGCCGATGTCCGGAACCTGCCGCGAAGGATCGACCGGCGGAGCCGACGCACCGTCGCCGATCACGTCCGGGTCGCCCGATACGGAGCCGCTCCCTCCGCATCCGGTGAGCAGGCTCGCCGCGGCGACGAGCGGAACGATGTGGCGGCCGGACAGGTAGCCGGACAGGTATCGGAGGCAGAGTGATCTCACGCAGGCGCCACTCGATCCAGGGAGTCGATGAGATCGCGATAGGCGCGAGCGGCCCGTTCGTCCGACAGGTGGGCCACGGCGAACCGGCGGGCGGCCACGCCGAGTTCCCTTCGGCGTTCCGGCAGGCGCACGAGCCGGTCGAGCGCGGCGGCGAGGGCCTGAACGTCGCCTACCGATACCCGCGAGCCGACGGTGGCGGGGACCAGCGACTCCATTCCGGAGACGTCGCTGGCGACGACGGGCAATCCGCATGCGAGCGCCTGCATGACCGCCGTGCTCATCGTCTCGTTGCGCGTGGCCTGCACGTACACGTCCAGCCCCCGGAGGAAGTCGACCAGTCCGGACTCGTCGAGATGACCCGGGAATTCTACCCGATCGTTGACGCCAAGTGCGCGGCAGAGGATCAGGAGCGGTTCGAGCAACGGACCCTCGCCGGCGATCGACAGGATCGCTCCGGGCTCGTCCAGCGCAGCGAACGCGTGCACGAGGGTCTCGAGATCCTTCTGCGGGGACAGCCGGCAGCACATCCCCAGACGTACCGGACGGGTCCGATCGTGCCGGCCCTCGCCGGACGGTGCGAACCGTCCCACGTCGACCCCGTTGGGAATCACTGCCGTCCGGCGGGGACGAAAGCGGGTATCGAGGCGTGCGGCCACCTCGTCGCGGTAGGTGTCGGTGAGGTAGACGACCGCATCGCAGCGCGCCGCGAGACGTCGCGACTGCGCCCATTCGCGTCGCCGTTTCAAGGCGTTGGGGTGGTGCTCGACCGCCACCAGCCGCGTGCCGGGGCGCAGCCGACGCAGCGCCAGCGCCGCGTCGAGCGTGCCCGGGACGTGCACCAGTACGGTGTCGGGTGCCTGGACGATCAGCCAGCGCAGAAGCCTGCCGAGCGCCAGCGGGTCCGGCACGCCGGGCCGCTTGCGGAACGCGGCGAAGTCGAACCCGGCTCGCTCGCAGGCGTTCCGGTGGGCGTCGAGCGGTGCCACGTCCCCGTAGAACCCGAAACGGTGTTCCACGTCCGGGTCGGGCTCGGCGCCCGCGAGCGACAGCGCGACGCTCGCCATGCCGCCGGTGCCCGCATAGAGCAGATGGATCAGGCGACGCATGGGCGGTGCGGCGCGTCGCCCGGCCTCACTGCACCGCTTCGAGCACGTAGTCGTTGATCTCGGCGTTGCCGTACCAGTCGGAGGTGAAGACCAGCTTCGTGCCATCCGGACTCACGCTGCCCTTGGCCTGGGCGTTGTAGCTGTTCTTCGACGAGCGGTGGTAACCCCACTGCTCGACCTCGGCGATGCCGGGCAGCACCTCGCGGCCCTCGTGATCGACGTAGGGCGTGCCACCCTCGCGATGGCCGATGCGCGCGGCGCCCGCCCGGTACTTTTCCCACGAGGTGTAGTAGCACCAGCCCGGCCGATCGACGTTCCTGCACGACACGTGACCGTAGCCCATGTAGTTGCCGTCCGGGTCGCTGATCTCGAGGTTGACCCGCACCCCGTCGTCGATGCGCACGTAGTGCAGATAATCCCACGCGGTCATGACGTAGACCTCGCGCCCGTCGACATCGACCCCGAAGTCGCCGTGCTCGACATCGGTGGTGAGCAGGAACGGCTCCGAGAAATCGGGCTCGTATCGGATGAACTCCCGGTTCGGGTTGTTCGCCGAGGTGTTCTCGACGACCGCGTAACGGCCGCTCGGCGTGATCGAGGCCCAGTTGTAGTCGTTGTCGGCCGTCAGGCGTCCGAGTTCCCGTCCGGCGGCGATGTCGTAGGACACGAGCGTGCGCGTACCCACCGAGCCGCCGTTGCAGGCGAGCACGACGCGCGTGTCGTCGGCCGAGATGTTGCCCTCGCCGTTGCCGATGTAGCAGTTGTCGAAGTCCGAGAAGCGCTTCAGTTCGGTGATCTCGTCGGTGCGCACGTTCCAGGTGACGAGCCGGTTGGGGGTCGGGTCGTACTGGACCGCGTAGACGAGGTCGGGGTCCGTGTGCGACCAGGTCCGTGCCGAGGACACCGGCACGAACCGATGCACGATCTCGTGGGTGGTGGCATCGAGCAGGTGCTCGCCCACCATCATCAGGCTCTGGTCGGCGTTGTAGACCTGGCGCTTGGAGTACTGGTGGATGGCCTGGCCGTCGGACACCCCGAACGCGTCGTTGGACGAGATGCGCTTTATCCGGGTGCCGTTCGGATAGTCGATCGTGCCGAGGTAGGAGGGCGGTCCGCCGCCGGCCGCGTCGTCGGTGCCGGACAGGCGATCCGTGGAGGCCGGGAACCGTAAGCCGGAGGCGGCGATGGGGTTCGCGGCGCCCGTTTCGGGCTCGGGCTCGGGCTCGGGCTCGGGCTCGGGCTCAGACTCGGGCTCGGGCTCGGGCTCGGGCTCGGGCTCGGGCTCCGGTTCGGGCTCCGGTTCGGGCTCCGGTTCGGGCTCCGGTTCGGGCTCCGGTTCGGGCTCCGGTTCGGGCTCGGGCTCGGGCTCAGACTCGGGCTCCCGTTCGGGCTCGGGCTCCGGTTCGGGCAACGGGTTGGCGGCGGCCGGGACGGGGAGACCGGGCGGGACCGATCCGGCCTGCGGCTGCACGACCACGGTGGCGCCACCGCCGGCACCGACGGCGACCGACGGCGACGCCGTCGGCGCGGGGGTGGGTTCGAGGGACGAGGTGTTGAGGGCGTACACCGTGTAGCCAATGATCCGGGGCTCGGCGGGTGACGACGGGTCGACCGTGACGGAGTTCACCGTGCTGGCCGTCGGCACGCCGGGCTCGCTCGCCGAATTGTCGTCGTTGCCGCCGAGCGGATTGGCCGAGCCCGCGCCGGGCTCGTCGCCGGTGCAGGCGCCCAGGGTGGCGGCGCACAGCAGGGCGCCGGCCAGCCGGGTCGGGAGATCGTGCGGGGTTCGCGTCCGGGCCATGGGCCGGTTTCCTGATCCGATAGGGGGCATCGGCACGGGTATCGGCGCCTGCGGCCGGACTTGAACCGCCATGTCGGTCGCGGGCCTACAATTCGCGTCGACCGGGGATCCGGTACCCATCGTCGAGAGCGGTGGCACGGCACGTTCCGTGCCACGAGGACCATCGACACGAGCCCGAGAGCCTTTCCATGAACGATTCCGACACCGACTCGGCGGCTCCCTTCCGCTGCCGGTTCTGCGATTCGGTGCTCGAGCACTCGATGGTCGATCTGGGGATGTCGCCGCTGTGCGAAGACTTCATCCGCGCCTCGGAGCTGCGCTCGCCGGAGCGCTTCTACCCGCTCGAGGCGCTCGTGTGCACGGGTTGCTGGTTGGTGCAGGTGGACCAGTTCACGGGCAACGACGAGATCTTCGATGCCGATTACGGCTACTTTTCGTCCTACTCGACCAGCTGGCTGCGCCACGCCGCTCGCTACGTCGAGATGGCGACCGAGCGCTTTTCGCTGAGCGGATCGGACCTGGTCGTCGAGATCGCCAGCAACGACGGTTACCTGCTCAGGAACTTCGTCGAGCGCGGCGTGCCCTGTCTAGGGATCGATCCGTCGGCGAACGTGGTGGCCGCCGCCGAGGCGATCGGGGTGCCGACGCGGGTGGCGTTCTTCACCGAGGCGCTGGCGCGCGGCCTCGTCGCCGAGCGCGGGCCCGCGAGCCTAGTGATCGGCAACAACGTGCTGGCCCACACCCCGCACGTGATGGACATGATCGCGGGCATAGCGGCGCTGGTGGCCCCGGAGGGTCGGGCCACGTTCGAGTTCCCGCACCTGCAGAACCTGATCGAGCAGGTCCAGTTCGACACGATCTACCACGAGCACTTCTCCTACTTCTCGCTGTACACGCTGGGCGAGATGTTCGGGAGCGTCGGCATGACGGTCGTGGACGTGGAGACGCTGCAGACTCACGGTGGCTCGCTGCGCGTGTTCGTCGAGCACGCCGCCGCCGGGGGGACGCCGTCCACCGCGGTCGCCGAGGTGCTCGCGGGCGAGGAACGGGCGGGCCTGCGGCGACTGGACACCTACCGGGCGTTCGGGCGGCGCGCGGCGACCGTCAAGGACGAATTGCTGAAACTGCTCATCCGCTTGAAGGAGGAGGGCGCGAGCGTGGCGGGCTACGGGGCACCCGGCAAGGGCAACACGCTGCTGAACTACTGCGGCATCAAGCCGGACCTGCTGCCGTACACGTGCGATCGCAGCGAGCACAAGCACGGCCGGTTCTGCCCGGGTTCGCGCATCCCGATCTTCACTCCGGCGAAGATCGACGAGGAGCGCCCGGACTACATCCTCATCCTGCCGTGGAACCTGGCCCGCGAGATCACCGAACAGCTGGCGCACGCGCGCGAATGGGGCGCGAAGTTCATCGTTCCGGTGCCGACGGCGACGATCCTGGACTGAGCCTCGCGTCGGCCCCGTGGCCGACGCGCTCCAGCAGCGCGTGCGCCTCGAGCACGAGCGCCGTGTCGTGCAGCACGTCCATCGCCACGCCCGAGCGCTCGGCGACGTCGAGCAGGGAGTCGCGGCCATCGCCGCGATTCAGCAGCCACAGCATGGCCATCTGCGCGGCGCCCGGATCGGCCCGCGCACCGAGTGCCCCGTAGAGACCGCGCCGGCCGAGCTGCGGTTCGCCGTGCGGGGACCGGTTCCGCCACACCGCGTCGCGGTCCACGGCGCGGGCCAGCGCGCGCAGCAGGCCGAGCGATTCTTCCAGACCCTGCGGGGTGACGAAGTCCAGGTCGTCATCGCTCGTGTGGTACTGGGGGAAGGTGCCGTGCACTCCGCGGGTGAGGCGGCCCACCGGCAGGCGGAAGCCCGGGCTGCAGTACTGGCGCTCGTCGTAGCCGTAGGGGCCGAAGGGAATGACGGCATGGCGTCCCGGCGCGCGCTCGGCCAGCACGCGACGCGCCAGCCGGTCTATCCAGGCGTCGCCGTCCGGCGTGCACTTCCAGGTGAAGTCGGCATGGTCGCCGAGCCCCGTCAGCACCAGGCCCGCGGCGACGTCCGGCACCCGCCGGCCGAGCGAGGCCAGCCAGGCGATGGCGCCGATGGTGCCGGGCACGAACAGGAAGCGCCACGTGAACGGGGACGTCTCGCCGCGTTCGCGAGCGGCCAGCCGGTCGGCGGCCAGCCGGGCGGTCAGCACCAGGCCGCTGAGGTTGTCGTTGGCGAGGCTCGGGTGGCACAGGTGGGTGGAGATCAGGATCTCGCGCGGTCCGTCGCCCGGCACGACGAGCTCTCCCCACCGCAGCGTTCCGGGCCGGCGCTCGGCGTCGATGCGCACGTGGAACGGACCCGGACCGAGGCGCCGCCTGACATCGTGCGACAGGCAGAAGCCCCAGCCGTCGTCGTAGTAGCCGGTGCGGTACGGAATCGCGTGCGGGCGATCGGGCAGCGAGTGCAGGTGCGGCTCCAGCTCGTCCCGGGTCAGGGTCGCCTCCACCGCGGTGCTGAAGTTCACGACGTGCAGGTTCGACGCCGCGGCATCGACGGGCCGGGTGCCGTCGGGGGCCTCGACCCAGGCCTCCCGCAGCGTCCATTCGGACGGCGCCGTCCAGTCGAGCACCGGCGTGCCGCTGGCGACCCCGCGGATCTCCAGGGGGGCGATCTCCTGGAGGATGGCGAGCGTCTCGCTCACGCCGGGCCCGGCGATGCTGCGCGTGATGGGGAAGAGCCTGCGCACGAGGGCGTGCAGCGAGGCGCCCTCGTCGCGGGCGAGGGCGCCCGGGTCGGTCGTGATCGTCATGGGGACGATGGTACGCGGACGCCCGGACGCCCGGACGCCCGGACGCCCGGACGCCCGGACGCCCGGACGCCCGGACGCTCGCGGGGCGCGGGAATCGGCCCGGTTGCGCGATCCGGCGCACGGTGCCCGATCGGGGCGTGGTAGTAAGCTCGACCCGATCCAGCCCGGGCCTTGTCGCCCGATGCCCTTTCCTCACTCCTCAACCTACCCATGGCCGCGCTGCAGACCCCCGAGTACGTCTGGATGAACGGCGGTTTGACCCGCTGGGACGATGCCAGGCTTCACATCGGCTGCGAGTCGGTGACGCGCGGCTTGAGCGTGTTCGAGGGCATAAAGGGCTACTGGCAGCCGGACGGCACGTTCGCGCTGCTGATGCTGCGCCGCCACTTCGACCGGCTCAAGCGTTCCGCCTCCTTGCTGCACATCCCGTTCGAACAGGATTTCGAGGCGCTGCGGACGGCGGTGTTCGAGCTCATGGGGGCTCTCGTGGAGCCGTCGCGCGACATGTGGATCCGCACGACCCTCTACGTCGTCGAGGGGCACTGGGGCGAGAACACCCGGTCGGACCTGGTGCTGACCGCCTATCACCAGGACAAGGCGCCGCCGACGCCCATCCGGCTCGGCGTCAGCACCTGGCGCCAGCCGAGTGACGACTCGCTGCCGGCGCGCGCGAAGTCGAGCGCGAACTACCAGAACTCCCGGATGGCGCGCATCGAGGCGCGGCGTCAGGGACTCGACGACATGGTCATGCTGAACTGGCAGGGGCGCGTGGCCGAGGCCTCGACGGCCGCGCTGGTGATGGTGCGCGACGGCATCCTGGCCACCCCGCCCGCCACCGAGAGCACCCTCGAGAGCCTCACGGCCGACCTGTGCGAACAGCTGGCGCTGTCGCGCGGCTACCGCTTCGAGCGCCGCCCGATCGATCGCACCGAGCTGCTCGTGGCCGACGAGGCGGCGATCCTCGGCACGCTCAACGAGATCACCCCGGTCAGCGTCATCGACGGGCACGAGCTCACCGTCGAGGGCGGGCTGCTGGCCACGCTGCGCGACGACTACTTCGCCGCCGTGCGCGGCGGCGCATCCCACCCGTTCGCGGACCTCACGGTCCTGCCGTCCACCTCCGAGTGACTTTCACGTGACCGCCATCCTCTTCGACCAGATCCTCGACGACGACGCCCGCCGCGAGCGGCTCTACGCCGGCGACATCTTCGTCTACTCCCCCAACGAGCACTCGCTGGCGCTGGTGGAGCTCGCGCGCTCGATGATCGAGGAGGCGTTCCCCGGGGAGGATCCGGTCATGGCGCAGTACCACCATTCGGTCGAGGACTTCGCCGCCGTCCTGACGAAGCTCAAGCCCGCCTTCATCCACCACCCCGAGTGCAAGCGTCTCATCCCGCGGATGTTCGAGGCGCTCGGCATGGACCTGGAGCGAACGCACTTCGACGTGCCGCGCATGCGCAGCAGCACGTCCGACGACTACCTCACAAGCGGCATCGCCTACGCGTTCCACCCGCACCGCGACACCTGGTACTCGGCACCGATGAGCCAGGTCAACTGGTGGCTGCCGATCTATCCGGTCCTTGCGGGCAACGCCATGGCCTTCCACCCGAACTACTTCTCGGCGCCCGCGAAGAACAACTCCGAGATCTACGACTACCAGGAGTGGAACTCGAAGTATCGCCAGGCGGCCGGCAGCCAGGTGAAGAAGGACGAACGCCCGCAGCCCAAGGCGCAGGAGGAGCTGGCGCTCGAACCCAGCCACGTCATCGTGCCGCCGCCCGGCGGCATGATCCTGTTCTCGGCGGCGCACATGCACAGCTCCATCCCCAACGCCACCGGGCGCACCCGCTTCTCGATCGACTTTCGGGTAGTCCACGAAGGGGACCTGGAGGCCGCTCGCGGGGCCGAGAACGTCGATTCGCGCTGCACGGGGTCGGCCATCGGCGACTACCTGAAGGCCGCCGATCCGACGGTGCACCTGCCCGAGGCGCTGCAGGAGCGCTACCTGCCCGGACACCCGCAGCCGGCGCGCTGCTGAGCCTCGTTCCTCCGGCGTGAAGACGGGGCCGGTCCGGGCCCGGTGATATCATTCGCGGGTTCCGTCCACGACCCGTCCGAGGAGTTTCCCATCTTGACGATTCGACAGACGTGCGGCTCGCGCCGCACGCCCCGGTCCGCAGTCGCCCGCACGCCGCGTGCCGCGCGGGGCGCGGTCGCCCCGGTCCTTCCGGTCTCCGCGACCGCTGCCGCCGTCGTCGCCGCGGTGTCCGTGATCACCCTGGCCGCCCTGGTCGCCCCGGGCGGCGCGGCCGCGCAGGATCTGGACGGTCAGGTCGGGATACCCGTCGGCGACGCGAGGCTCTACCCGTCGCTGCGCCTGGACTACCTGGTCGACTCGAACGTCGGGCTGCGCGACGGGGACGAGGTCGAGGGAAGCGCCGTCGTCGTCTCGCCGCGGCTGGACTTTCTCGCCGAGCGGCGCCAGCTGACGTTCTCGGTCGCCTATCTCGGCGCGTTCAGCGCCAGCGACGAATCGGCGCTCGAGTTCGCGGATCACGACCTGTCGGTCGGGCTCGCCGCCGAGTTCGACGCCCGTCGACGCGGCTCGGTGGCGCTGCGCCTGGCGCGTGAGCACGAGCCGCTCGGGTCCGATCTCACGCGAGGCCTGGGCGATACCCTCGACGAATCGCTCGACTCCAACACGGTGGGACTGGAGACGCGCTTCGTCTACGGGGTGAGGGACGCGCGCGGCAACGTCTCCATCGGTCTCGACGTGGAGGGGCGCAGCTACACCAACCTGTCCAGCGTCACGGAGGGCCGCGACTTCACCTCTATCGAGCCCTATGCCGCGTTCGGCTACCGGTTGTCGGGCGACACGCGCGCGATCGCCGAGCTGCGCTTCTCGAGCGTCTCTTTCGACGACGCCGACGACGACCGCGACGAGATAGCCGTGCTCGGCGGGGCGGACTTCGAGGCCACCGGCAAGCTGAACGGGGGGTTCCGGCTGGGTCTCAGCCAAGCCAGCTTCGCGCAGGCCGACGTCGACGACGAGGCGGCATTCGTGGCTCGTGCCAACATGGACTGGTCGCCCCGCGAGGCCGCGGTGATCGGCCTGCTGCTGGAGCGCCAGTTCGACAACACCACCTCGACGCGTGTGGGCGAGGACCAGGCCATCCGCACGCTCGCACGGGTGGGCTGGGACCACACATGGTCGACGCGCTTCTCCACCGACGTGTTCGGGCAGCTGTTCGACGTGCAGCGCGCCTGCCCGGACCGGGCCACCTCCACGGCATCGTTCGGCGTCGAGTTCGATCTCGCGGTGCGTCGCTGGCTGGAGATCGGCGCGAGCGTCGGCCAGTCCGGCCGTACCGCCGACGATTGTCCGGGTTCCGTCCGCGACGACCTCGAATTCGACCGCACGCGATACGGTGTGCACGTGCGCGCCACGCTCTGACGGGCCGTGCGTCGTCCGGCGGGCCGATTCCCGTTGCCGGGAACGCGTCGTACGGGCAGAATTTCGTCTTCCGGCCGCGATTCCGGCGTGCGGCGGTCGCCGTTGCACCCGCGTGACGGCACATCGACGTCCGGTTATGAGAACCGCGACGGGACGCCTCCCGTCGCATCCCATAGCCTTGCCGATCTCCACCGCTTGCCGCGAGGGCACCTCTGAAAATGCACCGTCGGATGATCCGTACCGTCCCGCGCGCGCTGTCGCTGTTCGCGGCGGGCCTGCTTGCCGCCTGCGCCCAGACCGGGCCGACCGAACCCGTGGCCGCACCGGCCCCCGGCGCGCTGCCGGGGGCCGACGACACGACGCCGGTCGCCGCGCAGATGGCGGCCGGCGACAAGCTGCTCGAGGGCTACCGCCTCGGCCAGGGAGATCGCATCGCCATCCAGGTGTTCGACGAGCCGGATCTGACCATGGACGCCACCGTCGGCTCCAGCGGCCGCATCGGCTACTCCTACCTCGGGGACCTGGCGGTCACGAACAAGACCACCGCCCAGATCGAGCAGGAGATCACGAAACTGCTGTCCAACGGGTATCTCAGGAACCCGTCGGTCAACGTCACGGTCGTGGAGTATCGACCGTTCTTCATCAACGGCGAGGTGCGCTCGCCGGGCAGCTACCCGTTCCAGCCGGGTCTGACGCTCGATCGTGCCATCGCGCTCGCCGGCGGCCTCACCGACCGTGCCTCCACGCGCAAGATGTCCGTCATGACGCCCGGTAGCGACGACGAGGAGCAGCGCGCGGTCATGTCCACCCCCATCGCCCCGGGCGATATCGTCTCGATCCAGGAAGGGTTCTTCTGATGAATGCCGGTACCCACGCCCAGGCGGGCTACGAGGACGACTACGACGCCTCCGAGGGCTCGTCGACCGACCAGCTCGACCTGCAGCACTACCTGAGGATCCTCAGGAAGCACAAGTGGCCCATCACGCTGTTCACGGCCGCGGTCACGGCCCTGGCCGCGTACTACGCGTTCACGGCCACGCCGATCTACCGCTCCACCGCGACGCTGCTGATAGAGCAGCAGCAGCTCAACGTGCCCACGATCGAGGAGATCTACGGCCTGGAGGCCGAGAACGCCGACTACTACGAGACCCAGTTCCAGCTGCTGCAGTCGAGAAACCTCGCGCAGAAGGTGGTCGAGCGGCTGGACCTGTGGAACGACCCCGAGCTGTCGCCCGCCGCGCGTACCGCGGCCGCCCAGGCGGGCGCCGCCCAGCGCACCGTCGTGGACGACGAGCCCACCGGCATCGTCGGACGCGTCGAGGCCTTCCTGGCCGACGTGGGCATCCTCGACGACGGCTCGCGCGTGGCCGCGGCGGATCCGGTCGGGCTGCCCGCGGGCTCGGAGTCGTCCGTGGACACGGACATCACGCTGGATCTCGGCGGCGACGAGCCCGTCGTGCTGAATGCCGGTGCCGCTCCCGACGAGGTGTTCGACGAGAACAACCTCCCGCCGGGCGTGTCCCCGGAGGACGCCGCCTTCGCGGCCCTGCAGAACGTCGACTTCGGCAGCAAGGAGCCGACGCTCGAGCCCGAGCAGGAGGTCGTGGTGGGCAACTTCATGAGCCGGCTGTCGGTCTCCCCGGTGCGCAAGACCAAGCTCGTCAACATCGGCTACGAGTCCGCGGACCCGGTCAAGGCGGCGCGCATCGCCAACACCATCGGTGACCAGTACATCAAGAGCTATCTCGACGCCAAGCTCGAGATGACGACGATGGCTTCGGACTGGCTGCAGGGCCAGCTCACCAAGCTGAAGGCCGACCTGGACGAGGCGGAGGGGCGGCTGATCGGGTACCAGCAGGACAACAACCTGATCAACCTCGAGGGCGGCGTCTCGGCGCTCGAGACCCAGACCATCCTGCAGCTGCAGAGCGACCTGACCCAGGCGCGCGCCGACCTGAACCGGGCCGAGTCCGTGAGTCGTGAGGTGCAGCGCCTGCAGGGCCAGCCGGAACTGCTCGAATCCATCCCGGCCGTCGCGATCGATCCGCTGGTGCAGAAGTCCAAGGTCGACCAGGGCACCGTCCAGCGCGAGCTCGACGAGCTGCTGAACCGCTACGGCGAGCGACACCCCAGCGTCGTGGACAAGCAGTCGGAGCTGAACTCCATCAACGCGACGCTCGCGGGCCACCTGCGCCGCGTGTCCGCTTCGCTCTCCCAGGACGTCGAGCAGGCGCGCAGCCGGGTCAACCAGATCCAGGGCTCGCTCGGCCAGAGCCGCGGCAACATCAGCGACATCGGCGGCAAGAGCTTCGGACTCGAGGCGCTGCAGCGCGAGGTCGAGACCAAGCGCGACATCTACACCCAGTTCTTCAACCGTCTGACTGAGGCCCGTTCTGCCGAAGGCCTCGAGACCGCCAACGCGCGCATCAGCGACTACGCGCGTCCGCCGGTCGGGCCGGTCAAACCCAAGAAGCAGCTGATCATCGCGCTTGCGGCGCTGGCGTCCCTAGTGCTGTCGATGCTCATGGCGTTCCTGTACGAGACCATGGACGACACCGTCAAGAGCACCAATGACATCGAGAGCAAGCTCGGGCTGAAGCTGCTCGGCATCCTGCCCTTGATCAAGTCCGGACTGCTCAAGAAGAGCTCCGATCTGCCCCTGAACCCGGAGGAGATACCGGACAAGAAGGGTACGTTCGCGGAAGCCGTCAGCACCGCCCGCACGGCGCTTTGCCTCGACGATGGCGCCGAGGGTCGACAGATCGTCATCGTGACGTCGTCCATTCCGGGCGAGGGCAAGTCCACCGCATCCATCAACCTCGCCTATTCGCTTGGTCAACTGGAGCGCGTGCTGTTGATCGACTGCGACATGCGTCGCCCGACGATCGCCAAGGCGGCCGGGCTCGACCGCGATACGGCGGGGTTGTCGAACCTGATCGCCGGCACGTCCTCGGCGCGCGAGTGCATTCGCCGCGGCGTCTGGGGCGGCTCGGTCGACGTGCTGCCGTCGGGTCCGATCCCCGATCAGCCACTGGAGCTGCTGTCATCCAAGCGCTTCGAGAAGATCCTGGACAGCCTGCGCCAGCACTACGACCGCATCGTGATCGACAGCGCCCCGACCCAGGCGGTGTCCGATGCGCTGGTGCTCAGCCGCTACGCGGACGCGGTGGTGTACGTCGTCAAGTCCCACGACACCTCGATCGAGCTGGTGCGCAGAGGCGTCGAGCGCCTGAAGCAGGCCAGGGCGAACATCGCCGGCGTGCTGATCACGCAGGTGGACATCGACAAGATCACCTCCTACGGGGGCGATTACTACTACCAGGGTTACTACGACTACTACGGCTACAACGAGAAGGGCGAGCGGGAGAGGAAGAGCGGCAAGATCCGTCTCACGCAGGAGGAACTGCTCGCGATCAAGACCGACGATCGAGAGGTCGATCTCGGCTTCGGCGAGGTGGACAGGGCTTCAGACGCTCGGCGTGTCCCGGTGGGATCCATGGATTCCGCGCGGTCCGGTGGCTCGCGTCGCGTCGGCGCCTACGACGATCGGGACATGGACTTCGGCTCGGAACCGGCACGGGCGTCCGCGCGCGGCGAGCGGCGCGGGACGACCACCACGGTCGCGCGCCGCAGCCATGCCGACGACGATCTGGACATCCTGTAGGCCAAGGTCAGACGACGACGGGCTCCGTCACCAGCCGTACGCCGTAGGCGGTCTCGACCGCCGCGGCGATCTCGGCCACCAGAGCCATCAGCTCGGCGCCCGTCCCGCCGCCCTCGTGCACCAGGACCAGCGCCTGGTCGACGTGCACGCCGACCGCGCCGCGCCGTGCGCCACGGTAGCCGAGGCGGTCGATGAGCCAGCCGGCGGCGAGCTTCTCGCCGTCTCCGGGTGCCGGCCAGGACACGAGACCCGGATGGGCGGCCCGCAGCCGGTCCGCCTGGGCCACCGTGACCACGGGATTGTGGAAGAAGCTGCCCGCGTTGCCGATCGTCGCAGGGTCCGGCAGCTTCGATCGGCGCACCGAGATCACCGCGTTCGCGACCTCGCGCGCGCTCGGTTCGGGAGACCCTGCCGAGCGCGCGCCGAGCGCCCCGGCGAGACTCGCGTACCCGGTGACGCGCGGGCGGTGGGGCCCGAGCACGAAGTCGGCGCGCACGATGATCCAGTCGCCGCGCTCGCGCTTGAAGCGGCTGTCGCGATAGGCGAAGCCGCACTCGCTCGCCGATAGCTCCAGGAACCGTCCGGTGGGCCGGTGCCAGGCGCGCACGCGCTCGATGCGCTCGGCGAGCTCGACGCCGTAGGCGCCTATGTTCTGCACGGGCGCTGCACCGACGGTGCCGGGAATCAGCGCGAGGTTCTCCAGCCCGTCGAGCCCGGCATCGAGCGTCGCCTCGACGAGGGCGTGCCAGCCGGCGCCGGCGCCCGCGCGCACCCGGGCGGCGCCCGCGGGCAGGTCCGGCGCATCGCGATCGATGTCGATGCGCTCGTCGGTGGAGCGGATGACGAGTCCCGGCACGTCGCGCGTCAGCAAGAGGTTGCTGCCGCCGCCGAGCACGAAGACCGGCCAGCCCTCGCGCTCCGCCCGGGCCAGCAGCGCCAGGAGGGTCGCCTCGTCGGGCGCTTCGGCGTAGCGTTCGGCACTCTGACGGAAGCCGAAGGTGTTGAGCGCGTCGAGGGGGTGATCGGGAACGATGCGCATCACGCGCGGAGGGCGAGCAGGGCGGGCACGTGGCGGCCGAGCGTGAGGGTGCGGGCGATCATCAGTACATGGTAGGCCAGCCACAGCCCGTGGTTCCCGAGGATCGGCACCAGCAGGAGCGTCGCCGCGACGAACGCCGCGAGCGAGACGATCATGGCGTCGCGCATCTCGCGCGTGCGCGTCGCGCCGATGAAGACGCCGTCGAGCAGGAAGCTCCACACGCCGATCAGCGGGCTCGCGACGATCCAGGGCAGGAACTCCCGGGCCAGGGCGCGCGTGGCCTCGTCGGTGGCCATGGCATCGATCAGCGCACCGCCGCCGAGCGCGTAGAGCGCGGCGAAGGCGATGGCGGTCAGCGCGGCGAGGAACATGGCCGCCCGCAGCGCCCGGTCCAGCAGTCGCGGGTCGCGTCGTCCGACCGCGAAGCCCGTCAGCGTCTCGGCTGCGTGCGCGTAGCCGTCGAGGCAGTAGGACATCAGGTACAGCAGCTGCAGCAGCACGGCGTTCGCCGCGAGCACCTCCACGCCGAGCCGGCTGCCCGAGGCCGCGAGCCAGTAGAAGGCGGCCTGCAGGCAGGCGGTGCGCACGAACAGGTCGGCGCTGGCGCCGAGGAAGCGTGCGAGGGGAGCGCGTTCGAGCAGCCACCCGTGGATCGGCGCGGTGCCCGTCGCGAGGGCCGCGCGCAGCACGTCGCGCACCAGCCACAGCCCGAGACCGAGCGCCAGGTACTCGGCGGCGACCGTGGCGATGGCGACGCCGCGGATCCCCAGATCCGTCCAGGCGAACAGGGCGACGCTGAGCGCCGCGTTCGACAGGTTGAGCGTCAGCTGCAGGGCGAGCACGCCGCGCATGCGTTGCAGCCCGACGAGCGTGCCCAGCAGCGCGTAGCCCGCAAGCGTGGCCGGGGCCGACAGGATGCGGATGTCGAAGTAGGTGGCGCTCAGGGCCTTCCAGCCACTGCCTCCGCCCTCCATCAGGGCGAGCCCGGCGGCGAGGGTCGGCTCCCGCAGCGCGATCAGCGCGAGACCGACGAGGGTGCCGAGGGCGAGCGCCCGCACGGTGGTGCGGGCGGCCAGGGTCGGATCCCCGGCGCCGTGCGCCTGCGCCACCAGTCCGCCGGTGGCCATGCGCAGGAAGCCGAACACCCAGTACACGCTGCCGAACAGCACCGCACCCACCGCCACGGCGGCGAGCGGGGCGGGGTCCCCCATCCGTCCCATGACGGCGGTGTCGACGATTCCCACGAGCGGCACGCTCGCGTTGGACACGATGATGGGAAACGCGAGACCCAGCACGTGCCGGTGTCCGCCGAAGGCGTCGTCCCCGGCCGGCACCGGGCGTCGAGCGGGCGCGCCCGTCCGCCCGGGCGCGGGGCGGGTCGGGCGGGGTTCGTCAGCCGTTCGAGACCGCCTTGAGCTCGACCGCGGGCTTGGGCTCCGCGGGGCGGCCGATGCAGTCGTAGGTCAGGCCCGCCTCGAGCATGTCCTTGGGCTCGTAGAGGTTCCGGCCGTCGATGACGAG
>JAULKR010174334.1:0-21984 GCA_032356305.1 Prasiola linearis
GGGGACAGTATACCTCAGATGCTACCATATGCCCAGAAGGTGCACCTGACTCAGAGGAATGTTGAGATCAGGATCTGCATGCCATGCTCAGGGGTCGATGCAGCAATGTTAGCAAATTTCGTTACCCGCAGCAGGTACGGTTGTCTGACGCCTGACTGGTGGATTCTTGGAGGCGTCCTCAGCTTCTTCACTGGATGAGTGTCGTCTACTACTTGCCAAACTGCGTTCAAAACGCTCTGAGAAGCGTTCCGGCGCAGGAGGCTCCTCTGGATCCGCGTTCGTGTCGACCCATCCGGGTCTCGCTGGACTGCTGAAGGCAGCATTGATACCGAATTGTGAAGCAAGGCTTTGTTTGGTCGCATTACCGGATCGCCCGGGCACAGTAAAGAAGGACTTCGCTGCTGTGCCAGATTTTCGCCGCCCGCTCATCTGATCCAATCAATGACAATGCTAATTGGAATCGGTTTGATAATTATACAATTCTAAATGCATGTGTGATATCGAGATGGTGCGTGAACGCAGGCGAAGGTATTGAGGCTTGGACTAGCTGTCGCAAACAGCATCCTTGAGCCAGCATGCAAAGTTTCGACTTATTTGCCGCAGATGCCGAGGGTTAAACGCTTGCGTATACACGTGCAGAATGCTATCGCAGATATTTTGAAATAGCTAAGACAATAACAAACCCCGACCGAGTACTACGTTATTTCCCCTCTGCGCCACCTGGCATCTCTACAGAATTCCGCGGCCTGTCTGTAGAGTTTGCTAGATATTAGTTGTGCAGGCCCCCTCGATGAATCAGCTGCAATATTGAGCCGTCCGTTGCCTTTTTGCAATGTGTGCGTTAGCTATTGGTAGACAGACCGCATTTGCCACAGCGTCCTGGACTCAAAGAGCCATCTCTGTCATTCGAGGACGCTCTGCACCACAACCCACGCCTCACTTAGCGCTGCGTTCGAGCTTTGGGACTACTAGTCGAAAATCTGACAGCCTGCTCTTCAACGTGTGGCAATGTAGGCAGCTCTATGCGAATGTGCATGCACGTGCTGAACATTCTTTCACTCTATATGTCGGTGCAATGTTGCTGTACACGCAAGATTTTTGGAGACAAGACATTGCTAGAATTTTCAAAGCGATTGAGACCTCCTCATTTCCCGTTGACGAATTGCTGCAGCGAAACATGTCTTATCAAGACAGCGCGGATTTGCTACATCGGCGTCCATGGTGGATAGTGTTCGGGAAAAAAACGGAGAAAACCCAGTTATTGTCTACTCGAAGACATGGTGTCCCTACTGCTCACAGGCACGAACTTGTTGCACGCAGTCTTACAGCTCTAGAGTTCATTCAGCTTGAGAAGTCGATCATGCATGCAAATTGGCTTGTAACAAGTGCAGCGTTCTCGTGCAATTGGAAGCTATCATGACTGACGCAGGTCAAAGAGTTGTTTCAGCAGCTTTCAATCCAGGCAAAGATTGTTGAGCTGGATGAGGTCAGTGTAATTTCACACTCTTATGTGCTGTCTTGGCTGCCTCCTCTTGTGGTCCGTAAGCGTTGAAGCTGTTGCTGTTCGATCAGAAGGCATCATCTTCTACTTCATCATGAAATTTTCCATCAGAATTGCAGTATTGGAATTTTGGACACCTGCTGCAAAGTAGTTGTGGATCGCTCGTCAAGAAACTTTGACTGATCAGCACAGGTCATAGAGGGAGACGAGGTGCAAGCTGCGTTGTACGACGTCAGTGGATCTAGAACAGTCCCTCAAGTTTTCATTGGTGGAACCTTTGTTGGTGGAGGAGATGGTGAGTTTAAGATTGTGTTTTCCCTCTGCGATGAGTTATGTAGTTGATTTTTGCGAAGCCGTGTATGTGTGACGGGGTGGGGGTGTGTTCGGACAGATGTTATGATGATGGAGCATAGCGGAGAGCTGCAAGAAAAGTTGTTGACTGTTGGCATTGAAGTGAAAAAGTAGAAAGTATGTAGTTTTAAAATTTCGTGAAATTTGGCACAAATTTCCAGTAAATACCTTGACGAGTGAGACACGATGCACAAGACATGTATGTATCTTGATGTTTGCAATTGCTTTTCGCTAAAGTATTTGCCGTCATTACGACTTAAAATTAAACCAGGTGGCGGTAAATATAAGTAAAGTCTACCATTGCTCTGATTGGTAACCATTGTATACAAATGACTTTGCGAACCAGATTAGCAAATTGGTCGAAACAATGAGTAACGTATTTAGCTTCCTAACCGACACAAACATTGCGAAATAAGTAACGCACAGTAAAGCGACGGGCAATGTAGCTTTCAGACTAGTAGATATCTTGAGACGTGTCTGTCTCACCCGGGAAATTCCCAGACCCTGCGAATAGAAACGAAAAACCTTACGAGCTGATCAGCCAGATAGCACCACCAGTTCACGACACACCTCCTCGTCAATTCAATTTACGTGAGAAACATCTTAAATCTGGTTTCGCTTACATAACGGCAGTGTTCAATGAGCTACTACCCAACCACAAGCAGACACCAAACAACACTGGAGCAGCTCGAACCATTCGAGAGGTACAACCAACAGCGCTTTCAAACTTATTCGCAATGAGCACAATCTTCGCATTATAAAGAAGAAGGGGAGTCGAGACGCTTCACTCGAAGGCTGGCAATCACAATATTACCTCGTAAACACAGAAGTTCATGAAACGGAGCACATTCTGACATGCAACTGATACAGGCGGCTTTGTCGTTATCAGCGGCATTATCATAGAATAAACGCATGTACGTGTTGATCAGAGCTCAAGGGCAGAGCTTCGTTGAAGGAACATGAACAGTGCACATGTGTACAGTCGATGAGGTGCCACACGATGCCTTTGTGGACGAGTATATACATGTATATAGGTATCACAGGTATAATATAACGAGTAGGCTCCGATCATTATTTCAAATTGACTTAGGGGTTGACCAAGACAATTGCAGAAAACTGTTACTGACACTAGCAGGCAGACAACCATGATATCACACCATTGTATGAACAGCTGCCGATACAACGGAGATGTGCAGCTAGCTTCAAGGTTGTAGAGTTATCAGAAGGAAGGCAACAGTCGGATGTGAGTAGCAAGGCATACCAATAGCTGCCGCAAAGAAGAACAGGCTCCAGCCAGCTAGGCCGAATGCTGCATAATCACTGTATGCTGGCATGGGAATTCCCACCTATACATGGTAATTCAACCTTATCATTAGCCCCTCTTATGCCCTTGGCAGGGATTGCTCTCAATCGCTGCGCTGTTTATACAGTGAACTACCCACCGACTTTTCAATGCACAAAAATTCCAGGACTCTGGCTTGCCACTTATCGGAACAGCACACCTTAGCAGTTTAGAATTGAGACTAGTAGTGTGCGCAGGAACAAAAGTAATATCGTATGCAACCACAAGCAAACATTTTCACGAAACATGACATGATCACCTGTCCAAGGGGGCCCTTGCCATTCTGGAAGTACTCGCCTAAGATCACACAATACTAAGTCAACATGACATCACAGCAGCAAACACATGCATCAATATGTGCTTGGTCTGGAAGTACTCGCCTAAGATCACACAACACTAAGTCAACATGACATCACAGCAGCAGGCACATGCATCAACATGCGCTTGGTGATTGAATCATGAACATGACGTCAATCAGGTGCACATGTGGACTGCGTACATCGAGCAATGGTGGCGGTGATGTGACGTACCTACAAGACTGGCTGCAAAGCCAATCATTGCCAAGCGACCGGTGAAGAGTTCATTCCTCTCTGCAAGTCACGGTTTCCATGCCATGGATGCAACCACAACACGTGGCTATGAAAACACACCAACTACTGCATATGAAGGAAGAAGGGCCAGTGCAGGTCACAATTCCAACTACAGCTGGCACCCCGCGAACATGTGGAAATCATGCGTATGATACACAAGATATTACTTGCGCATCATGCTCTCGACCCTTTCATCAGCCAGGTGAACATACTTGTGAATCCGAACTTGTCAGAGACTCCGAGTGTATCCTTCGGGTCGCTGATCAGGTTCTTGCCAGGCTTCTGTGTAGCGCCCTTGGGCCGCTTGCTGACGTCCCTCTGGTTGTCCTCGTCGAAGGTGGGGCCTGTGGAAACCAAGCAGCATTGACACACCGTCACAGGCCACTCGTCACCAGCGATCATGAAGGTTGAGTGCTTGCAAACTGTGTACGTGCAAGCCATTCATGAGCATGACTTCTTCACGTGACCATGAGCACCTGACCGGCAAGACTCCCATTCACATGGTTTAAAATCTCTCGAGTAAGTGTCGTCATGTACATGTACATGAGGTTATTATCTTCATGAATCTTGATCATGCATATTTGCTCATTGTGCTCATCGCGATTTAAGGCAAACACATTCCATTCCGATCGTTGTCACCAAGGTCTTGAACATTGCAAATAGCAAGAAGGGACCATACAATCCTAAAATCTATCACCACTTGACACCGAGGTCGAGCATGTACAGCTCACTGTTGTGTGCAATTGTCAGACAGGTCGCATGTGACAAAGGGAGGAACATCATAGGCCTCAGAGCAAGCTAACTAAGCTATACAGGCTTAAATGGGACACAGTGGCCCCATATGGGATGAAGCACCCTTGAAGAAAGGCATTGCTAAGTAAGTAAGCTTGTATTTGTCTGACACCTGTGGCCAATCCCGCATCACTGTGCGATGCCTTTGTGATGTAGTACTACTAGGGTTTGGTACCGGTAGTACCAGTCGGACAGCCTCGTCATACATTGCAGGGCAGCTGTCATGACGAATCTACCTGCAGGGTTGAGTGCTGTGATGAAGTTGAAGATGACAAGAGCACCAATCAGGCCCCCGATCAATGGTCGAGGTAAAACGGTCTCCAGCGAAAGCTGACCAACGGCTCCCTTGCCAGTCAGAATTTCGCCCACAACCTCGGCAAAGAATCCTGTCATCTACACACCCTCCCAAATGTTCAATAATAACATATTCTTAGGCTGCCTTTCTTGATTGGCCAGAGGAAGCCACCTTGTACAATATTCTACAATCAAACGTAGAGGTGCTGCAACATTAACGTATTCAACCGTGTGGCTGACAAGCCGTGCAGCATATGACTGATCACTCGCGGTGCAATGTTCAATGTGCGAAACCTATCACTGAGGTCTGAAAGTTTGTCCTGTAGATTCAATCAGCTGTGCACCAATCTGCCACCGATAGTCAGCTGACAATTGCTATGGCCCTTAGCTCACATATACAATACGAGTCCCTGCTGAAGCACCTCGTCTAAAAATCAGCTGATGTCGTCGGCATGTCATTGTGTTGATGATGAAGTGGGGGTCCCTTGGCGATCAGATGACATCATGAAAGCATGCCAACACCAATACCGGTGGTGTAAACACCGGCAACAACATTTATCTGTCAATGCACTGGTAGTACTCATAATTTAGTATTATTGAATAGTTATTACTTGCAGTATACTGGTATGCAAGTTTTTTCGTTATCATTTGCTTGTGTGGTGTGAGGAATTCTGTAGGGGTTCTGCGCACAGCGAGTCGACCAACGATGATTTCCCTCTTGCGTGTGAATCCCGCCTCAGGAGTGTCGATGTTTTTGGCCTTTGGGTCTGTCTTGAGTTTGCCGCCAGCAGCCTTCTTTGTGGCACTGCTGAAACGGTCCAGTGGCTGCAAGGCAACACTCAAGATGGAATTTCATCTCCGCCTGTACATGCATGCCGATAGCACGCCAACAGCACATACATGTACGGTGTATAGATTACGTAATGCTGCCCAGCTGGTGTACTGCTTCAGACACTAGCTATAGAAATATACATGATATCCTCTGCCACTGGCATAACTATGAACTGAAGCTCTCATTTAAGTTCGTCAATGCTTTTCAAATCTAGATCTTTGGCTAGCCAAGGCTCTCGATTGTACAGGCTGTACACGGAGTAGATCTGTGTGGGATGGAGCCTCAATACTAAATAGTATTTTAACAATCATGACAAAGATTCGCATTAAATTTGAAGTAACGATAGTGACATAGTAGCAGAACAGTAGTATTGTACATGCATACTTCCCTGGAAACACAGAAGTGTAGCACCCGTACTCATCAACTTATGCGTTGCTAGTTGTACTCAGTAGAACCCAGGCTGGTGCTTCTGCAGGATATACATTACGTAATGGTATACTCCCAGCGCTGCTAGCATGTTACAAAGATAATCTCGTCCGGAAGGAACACAGTCTGTAAAGGAGGAGCAAGGGCGCCGATAGTCGTTCAAGCGCACGTCCGGAAATGCATGGAGCTAGCAAGCCATATAGCGCCATCACGGCCGATCACAATGGCCAGTGAACTCGTGAATTCAATCGAGTGCCTAGCTAGGCTTGTGATTGTGATGGCCAACGCCATTCACATAGCAGAACTTTTCGTACTCGTTTCGAGTCGGCATCCACGACACCCAGATAACGAACGAGATATTACAATGAAGTGTTTGAAGACCTTACAATTGTCAAAAATGTTAGGCAATTGCAATGCATTAAAACATCCGAACAGCATACATTTTGATTTCAGTGCTGTGGCTGCTGGTTGCATTACAACGTTGTCGGTGTACAGGTAGTAAATTTTGTGAAATAGATCTAACGAATGATTGCAAGCGCGACTGTGACCAATTGCTCACCCCAGCCGTCGTAATCGTATTAATATTACGACGCACCACCCGCGCGGCGAGGCGTGACCGGCACTGCTTCTCTAAGCCCAGAGAGGCTCCCTTGAAAGATGATGAGATGGAGAGGCTCGACATCGTCAACTTTATGGATTGCAGGTTGACGCAGGAAATGTATATTGTATGTACTGTACGTACGTACGTACGTATGCGTGTTGAGTACGTCTAGATGTGCGATTTATGGGTAATCCTAGAACAACAGCGCAATATCAAATTATAATTGCCACACTAGACGCTCCTCAAGTTACGTGTGAACGCCCTGAAGCGGGGAGGCATGCACGTCAGCAGCTGCATCTGAATCGAAGCTGCCTGCCTCAGCCATCGTCGCGTAGCTACGAGTATAGTAAGGCTTTATACTTCTTTATTTGCATATGCTTCAAAACCTCACTAAACGTCCACTCGCTGAGGGTTGATCCACTTCATATTTGCGACGTCTGTCTGACATGTATCACTCTTCTGCTGAGAAGTCCAATCGTTACCAAAGGGCCGATTATCGCAGTGTCATACTGAGCTGGAACCATGCAATTTGGAAATTAATTAATACTCCTGATTTACAAGCAACCAAGAACGCATATAGTTCTTAAATAATCTGATCTACCAGATTTGTAGACGTTTTGGGTAGGTTGTCTACCGAAAATGATCTGACATCAGTAAAGCCTGCAGTACGCTGTGGCTTAATGCTGCTGCCTTACATGATGCGGAAGAAAATTCCGCTTTCGATTGCATCGCAAGTGGCATCTTGAAAGATTGCAAGTATGCATTGTAGTCAGCAAATGAAAGGTAAACGAGACAAGTCTTGACTTCGTAGTGTACCATATGTTTGGATTCTTCTCCTATCGACACCGTTTATGGATATCCAATTGATGGCTTTCTGGTAGAGTAAGAATCGATGGGCCTGTCCAATCGTGCAATCATCAACGCTGTGACTTTGGAACCAGCATACACATTGCGCAGTCATCTTTTTGGTCGTCTTTGGACGGTTTGAAAGCCATCTTCATCCACCTGCAAGATGCTCTTGCCAAATTTATGAATGCAGTAGCTCAGCATCGGCCGCTGCGCCGCAGTCACTGATAGCTCAATTTTGAAGCTGTGTTTGACAGCAACTTTCACGTTAGGTCAATGACACTACAAGCTGACAGAGAATTGTCTTACGTTCATTATGCATTTCCAGCAAAATTGCAGCTCCAGCAATTGCAGCAAGAGAGGATGAAAGTAATTTTGCAGAAAAGGCTTCGAGGTACACACGATTGTGACGTGACATAACAATGCAGGTCATCTGTACACTGCAGTGCCTTCGTTAGCTAACTTGTGCTACTTCCTCTTGCAAGCACCCAGGCAAGGTTTCCAAAACATTTTCTACCGGTGCAGCATATCGTGTTGGCGTCCAGGTCCACCTGCTTTCGACCACTACACAGCAAGGCGAGACACTACTACCGACTTCTGTGCATTGCTGGCGAAGGTGGCTGCTGTTGGAAATTTTCAGAGGGATCCGACGAATCATCGGACAAGGAGGTACGGGTCCGGACCTGCACAGGAGGTCTCCGTGACGGCCCGGCTGGTTGTGAGGAGGAGGTGTCCATGTCCATGTGTGCATCGCCATTTTCATCACTACTGGCGCTGCTTGCACTCCCAGCCGGTTCCTGCACCAAGCACAGCACAGCATTGCGTTGCACGCAGCCACACATCTACAAACGACGTACACCTGTTGAGGCAATAGGCAATAGACAATAGACGTCTCGACGGAAGGTCCACTGAGGTGCAACAATTCGACGAAACGTATATCCTCGGCCACCATCAAGTGTGCTGCGGGGTCAGCTGTGTGCCTGAGCGCATGAGGCTTGAGCTGCCGATGATGCAAGGGGACTGCCCTGAGCAGCTGCTCGTAGCCTCTGAAGCTCTGCTAAGTCTCCGCGGCAGCATCCATGCCACAAACGCACCAGCGCCTTAGCCACCTGTGCATCAGCGTTTGTGTGCTCCTAACATATCGAATTTGGTCAGTGTTCCGGACATTATACGGAATCTTGAAAGCCGCAAAATGATAGCCCGGTCTCCATTCTCTTTTGGGGAGACACTCGCCGACTTAGTCTCGGGGCAATTAGAGTCCTTGTGAAGCCATGAAGTCAATAAGTCAATAAGCCAATAAGCCAATCATGTGTACTTCGCATTTCGACGCCAATAAAGGTGGAGAAAGAGGGGAGGGAGAGGCCAATTACTAGCTCTGGCGATTCATCCTCGAGCTCAACATTAAAATCTTCAGACATGATATCTTCCAAATCCATTTGCAGCTCGTCCGCATAGTGCTCTGCCACCCACCACCGTCTGTCAACACTCTTGTTCGCATTATACAAATTTTGGCGCATTTTCAAGCTATCACACATGACGGCCTTTTTTGGTAGCCGCATGACCTACATGTAAACACTATTCACCGTAGCACCTTTCTGGTTGTGAAACCAAGCAATTACATCCCGAACCAAGCTATCTGCTTTTGCCAGAGAGTTATCACCGCCCCATGCCTGCGTAGACATCGTACTTAGCGGATATTGATCACCTGCTCATGCTGGACTACTACATTTTGGGTCGGCACGACTTATGATAATCATTGCGATTGCCACAGATGCATCTTGACCTGCTCGACGGCCAATTGCAGCGCAGTCCACCGACGAAACACCAGGGTAGCTCCTTCATTGAAAGCTGGACGAGCGGCCGGAGGCAATGGAGTTTCTGGTCTACAAGCTGCCTCCTTTGCTGCCGCTGCACACTAGTTTGCACATTCTCGACTCATAGTCGATCTCAAAGCTTGAGGGTCGATCATATTGCGGCATGCGTGTTGCAGCTAGCTTACTGCGCGTAGCAAGCTCATTTTATAATTCAATCAGATTCGCACAGCGAGCACATGAACTGTCATGTATTTAAGTGCCTCATTGGCAGCTAAGAGACACTGCAGCTCGGCTTCAAGCGAAGTAGCAGTTGACTATCACCAGCTGAGTATGTTGAATTCGAGTTCGGTGCCATCGACCCGTGACCAAGCCCAGGACTTAATAATGATGAGCATGCATTTCTAATCTCTCATGATGTAGATTGGAAATCGTCCACTGCACTTTGTACTGGAAACTTCGATGAGTATAGAATTTCAGTTTCAATCAATGGCAACACCAAGTGAACGGAGTTTGAGCATTAAATTCATTGCGTCCGACATGCAGCTTCACTCCAGGGTGTGGTAGGGAGTCAACCAATGACACCAAACAAGACAGACTAGCTCCCTGTGAAAGACAGTATGTTGACTCCTGAGATAGAAAGAAAGATTGGCTGACATCTCATCTAGATCCGTCGAGCATGACAGAGATCAGGGTCCCTACTGAAGCCTCTTGCTGAGTTGTAAATGAGCATGTGATCAAAATTCAGAAGTAAAATAAGTTTGGCGTATCCGTTTCTCACGCGTTACTTTCAACGTCGTTCCACAAACTCCATGCGTTGGAAGCGACTTCCTTTTCCAGCTTGAAGGTTACGGTCACTACACTCGAGTACAACTTTATGTGGGGCAATTCTTAGTTGTCATGCTGTACATTGCGCCAATCCCTCCTGGTGCAACAAACGTGTAGGAGCAACCATACATACCGTGAACGTTTCGGTCGTCTACTTGATTTTGCAAACATCAACAGGAACAATTCGTCTGCCTTTAGATGCTTCGCACTCGCGCAGCCAGAACATGAGATGACTTGCACAGAAGAACACAGCTGCCGCTGTCACGAGGAACAGGGGCTCAGTTCTCATGTCACGTAACAGCTGCGGCACTCCGGCCGGACCAATCACAAAGCCTGCCAAGTTGACTGCCATGAGACCAGCTATGTTCAGTGCTGCTCCAGCTGCGCGAATGTGGCGCCAAGCACCTCCCTGTCGAGTACTAGCCATGCATGGCTGCTTAGCCAGCCACTTGACAGCCTGCGCGTGCACCTCCACTTCAACTACGTGACAGACTACTCCGCCTCATTTGAGTGAGTTTACATTCATCAAATGACAACTTCTGGCGGTTACTGCAGGGCTATAGTCCGATGGACAGTTTCAGCTGCATACAACAACAAAAATTGCTGGCTGAGTGATCTGCTGTGTTATCAGCCAATGACGAAGTCATATAAATGTATACATCTGCTTGATGACCTGCCAGTCGGTAAACGGCGTACCAGTTCTGGAGCAAACAGAAGACATGACAGCCAAGCCCAAGCCAGAAGCCGCCACTCCAAATCGTGCCACAAGGCCACAAAAGTGAAGACAGGCCAGATCGCCAGAGCTCTCCTGCTGCTGCCGCCTAGAGGGATGTACACATACCGCACCAACCAAAGATTAAATGATGCATGCCAATTCTTCCAGAATCCCTGCAGTCACGATTGCGACATGGTTATATAGATGATAAAACAACTCAACATAAAATCGACTGTTCGCAGCTGTCGTTCCCGGACCAAGCTTTTCAGTTTCATCCTGCAACATCGCCAAACTCCTGCAGGTAAATCCGGAGTATGGAAGACGTCATGTACACACGTGAGTGATCGTCAGTTGTGCCGACACTTGTCACGTGCTGCAAAGCATCACCTCAATATCGTAGTTGTTAGCAAAGCAGCGCGTAATGTTCTCGGGGACATCCATGTCATCGGCCAGAGAGGCTAGACGGAAGAAGCGCCAGATGACCGTAAATTTGAGCCACATGAAAGTAAGCACCCACCTGCGTTCGTGAACATCAAGAGTAGCCATGAGTCCAAGGTGGTATTAGCGGATGTGCTATTCCATTCGTGGGTGCTGAGTCTGTACAAAGTCCTCAAGCGAAGGTCAAGCTGATATGACAGGACCTTAAGACGAACCGCACAGCATATATGGGACATGCTGTGACACTGCAAGACGTCCTGAAGGCACCGGTTCCCTTGTCAGAGACATGAGCATCCACGATGTGACACCTGTGATGACCAACATTGCACCGCCAGTGCCACGATATAGCTACACAGCCTCTTAATACGGCTCGCCAGCTGGGCACCAAAGACGCACCATCCGGTCAAGCCTGCGAGCTGTGGCGTGAGTGCCGGTAACCTGGACGCCAATTGCTTCGTAGCAGCATTGCGCCAGGCTGGCAGACCAAATCGAGCTATGGCATTGAAGTAGAGAGTGTGCGTCAGAATCTCCAGCAACAGCACTGCCACCAACCAACGTGCGCCATAAACTGCGAGCTAAACACCCATGCTGCATTTCAACTACTGCTTAACGGAATCCTGTCTGACGTATTACTGCAGAGGTCGACGACAGTCTACAACAATTGTTCATCACGGAACGAGCTTCGTAGCCACTCAGAAGAGCGAATGCAGAACGGTCGAAATTTTGCACCAGGTACATCACTGCGAATAGTATCTGTTCGCCAGCGATCGACAAGGAGGTATCCCGCATCGTCAAGAGCAGGAGTGATGCTAATGCGTGTAGTCTTTCGCAACGAGTGTCCAAGTTAACCTCTCAGAGATGGTGATGTGCAAACAGCGAGCACAAGGGCTGCTACGAGCCTGATGACAGACTGCTGTAGTCTTTAAATACGCAGCCCTATGTCGAGGAAAGGAGTCGAAGATTTGGAAAATTCGATGACATAGTCTCCCCATCGGTCAGTCTTGTGAATGTAGAGGTGTGCTAAGGTCTCACAATAACGAAAGAGTACAATTTTATGGGAGGAAACAGGCATGTGTCTGTGATTCAGCCTACTGTTGCTCAGAGCATCAGATGCACCTGAAAGCAGCCGATGTGGCGCATGCGGCTTTGCCGCTGGCTGACAAAACAATTGAAGGTGATTGTTGGCCCAGCAATGTACAGTGGCGGGTAGAAGGCGTACTCCAGGAAGGCTGCTGCACTGTATGCCTCAAGTGGCTGGGATTTCACTGCCCGCTCCTGTGGAACCACCGTCAGCATTGACAGGACCGGAGTTGGCATCAGCTGACATCCGATTGACAGAATGTGGCAAATCAGATCGAGCTCAGCCTGCCATTGTAATCCATGGCACATGCCATGACAGTACCCATACTTGATATCCAAATTTAAACAATGGTAAGCAGCAGGGTGATGGGTTATCACAAGGGTCCTCTGAACAAGTCATGTCCCAGTAGCCAGCAGTACTGCTCGAATGAAAAGAGCGTTGGCCGAGGAGACACCTTCAGTGTGATATCGTCATCAACGGTCGACCGAACAGTCACAGCTGGCTTCGTTTCTTGATGAGATGAGGCAGAATCACTACAGGCGGCTGCCTCACAGCGAGCCCAATGGAAATCCATCCCAAAGCTGACTAGCCGTAGCATCAGCAAATTGAAAAGGATCTGCCATCTGATGAGGCCCCTGCGGGGGACCCTCTGACCCAAGGGGTTGTCAGCTGCACCCATTCAATGCAGAGAACCACCGCTGTGTGCCTTGGCACGACAATGTCAAATTGCAACCAATCAATCTTGTAAAATTTGTACTGCAAGGTTGCTACCAACGCCAGATGACAGCAGACAGAGGCAACCAGCAGGTCGCAGACATTACAGCTTTTGAACAATGTCAAATGAGGCCAATGGGCAGTACAGACATGCCAATGCACCTGTGATTGTCAAAAAAGGAGAGGTGCGAACTCAGAGATGCCCAGCTGCCATCTCCCCAGAGCTTCCCGGCCACCAAGCAGCTGGACGTCACTGCCCACACGCACAACGGCCTGTGGCAGGTTGTGCCAAAGAGGGGGAATCTGAAGTTGGCGCAATCGGAGACGGCTGGGTGGAAGTCGACATGCAAGGGCTCGATCGAAACGACAGCCACACTCCCTTTCAAATCAACAGTCGAGGAGCAGCAATGGTGTCACCCGAAGGTAGTGCCGGCGGTCCGGCGGGCAACTATAAAGAGTACTCCGCTCGCGAAAACTGGGATCCAGGCTGTCGCCTCGTGCAAAACTCCTGCAAGCCTTCCCAAACTGCCTAACATTACGAGGGGGTGTGCCTGGCTGCACTTAAATCGTAAGCACATGCAAGACAGCATGAGCAGAGGAAGGAAAGGACGGTGCAGTATATACCAAGGTAGACCGCGGAAAATGCCAAGGCAAAAGTCGATGCCCACGATGGTGCAAAGCGTGTGAGCTGCACACCAAGCACATCACAATGATGACTGGGGCTGGAACCTGTAATGTATTACTCAGAGGAATAATAATTCGCAGTGCTTGAAGGTGATGTACCACTCGACGAACAATGACGAACGCTGACAGAGATGCAGCGGCCATTGGAAGGCCTTGACGGAATTGACGCCATTGTATATCAGATAAATCCTGCCAAGGAGCACATGCACCCGTTTGCATCAGCACAATTACACTTCAGCAAAAAATTCGGTAACGAGGACTTGATTTTTCTGGTGTATCGCGCTAAAGGATTATTCAGCTTACAGCATCTCGCAGAAGTATTCTTTCGCACCACTTTTCGGCCCAAAATCCACCCATGCCGCAGACCTCGTAGCTGTCCGTCTCGGCTGCCAGAGCCGTCAAATTCAGCTGAGAGAACTACTCCTTGCCAGGTAAATGATGTCACTGCCCATCCAAGCACCTGTGAAGCGTCGCAGTAGCGTGTCTCTCATGCGAAACCACCTGCATCGAGAAGCTATGTGTGCGATACGCTGAGGACCTACCACTGCGTAGATGATGAGCTCTTGCTTGCGCCATTTGTTTGGTCCACGTCCCATGAGAATTTATAGCAGCTAGAGACGTTGTCTCCAAATATTTACCCAAGCTTGAAGGGTTCCTAGTGACCTGCATTCACCTCCTCGACTGGACAGATGCTTTGTCAACTGGATACCATGCTGCGGAGCACCATGCTATGGCGAATATCAGCACTATGCAGATGAAACACTCTCCTCAATAACCGTCCGAAAACCTGTTATCGAAAGATTCTGCAGGACGTATAAATCTCCTATTTGAACCCTTGTCTAATCGTGTACGAGCAGATCATGCTCTCCTAGGACAACCCGGGCCTGAGTACACGGTCTACGGAATTGAGGCCATAGTCACATCCGTATCTCGGCGTGTATTATTCCTCTACGTCTTATGAAGTGTCGCTGCATCTGGAAGGGGACGCGTCCGAAATCACACTGCAAAATGGTGACAGCTGTCAACAACTTTGAGCTGTTGCATGATTGCTTTGAATGGGCCGATCGCTCTGGCGGCTTGCAGGCGCATGAGTCATATTTAGTTGTCGCGCAATTCAGCAAGTAAGGCGTTGCAGGCTGGATCCACAGTGACGGGGTTTGTAAGTAGTTGTGACTCGCAAATGTTCATATGTGGCATGCATGGCATTTCCTTGGTCTCGCACTGTACTCGTACAGAAGCAGATGGCAACTTGGAGGGCTTTTGCATGTTTTCAACTTTCTTTGAAAAGAAAGTCGAACATACAACGAAGATGACAGATTCAAAGCAGCTCATTCACTCAGTTTTGGCATCATGCCGACGGTCACCGACATCTGACGCCAATCCTCTTCGGCGATACCATCATGTGATGACCAGCCGGTAACCGCCGCATACTCTCAATTTATGATGACTTACGGGTCGGCTATAAACGTAGCATTGATCCAACGTCCTGCATCACATTAACATTGTGATCGAAGATGCCCGATCGGCGTGGGCCAATATGCCTGTGACGAAGATGCTCAGATCATCAGTAACTAGATCCATTCGTGTATCAGAACCGATGCAGCTCGCTATCAGAACGGGTTGAGGGCTGTCCACATGCACCGAATTTCAGCAATCTAGCAGCCACTGGCCGAAGCACGGGCCCTCGCTTGACCACCGATCCCAGAACATGGGATAGATTGAAGTTGCTGCTTGCGCGTTGCAGTGATTGAAGAGCGTTGCTCAATTATGTGGGACCTGATACCAGTCTAATTCAGAATGCGTCAGAAAATTGCTTCGCCACTGCAATTTTTGCCTGGGGGTTAGCCGAATACCTGGAATTTTTTGCTTGAAATAAGAATGCCAGCTTGCTCACTCCATGATATATCACCAATGGAGCTGCCGATGTCGGTGTTGTGCTTAGAAGCGTAAGTCTCTGTAACGTGTTTCTTATCATGCCATCTGACAAAGCTTCAGGGCCGTCGGTTAAGAAAGCACCATGACTCATCTCGGAGCACCTGAGCATTTTTGGAGAGTGATAGTGGTCATTATTGTGGGCGTACATCATGGCATTGTGTCTATTGCGCCTCCCATTATGCAGCAGCTTGCAGCAACGTTGAATGCATGCAAGTCATATGATGTTCGTTGCGCACAATGACATGATGTGCATATGCACCCTGCTCAAAATTGCAATTTTGTCCTCATTTAGTGTGTACGAGGACAGAGGGAGAAGGCAAGGCAAGAAACCGCACTTATAGGTACCACCGCACATATAGGTAGCTACTACTTGTAGGCATGGTATGTTGTTTTTGAGGTCTTATGATGACTAATACTGCAAATTGTACTGGTGATTTCTATATCGAAGGAGGGAAAATAAAGAAAGTTCATTACCCACATCTGGCCGCAAGTGCCGAATTACGGTCGGTCAATAACGAACATGGATTACCGTAACAAAGATAAGTACGAAAATGTATGATCACCAGCACAATAGTTCGAGGACGTACAACCTGAAGCATGTCTATGAATTGTCCTTGGCCATTCATGCAAATAACCCTTTAGGTTTCGTTTGAGTGTCTTCCTGTTGCATTTTTCCGCCGTTTAAGCCTTCTAGACAGGATACTGGTGCATACCATCGAACACCGAGCCAGACCTGCCTTGAACAAAGACATGCCACGCCATTTCCCTCAAAACTTTTTGCCAGCAGCTTTGGTAGGAAGACCGGATTCGGATAAATCTGAAACGCAGAAGTAAATTCTATTTACATATATGCATCTGTGCCCATTGGGCCGGCACAACAAATGGAAAAGCAAGAACTAGATCTGCATGTTCGTCCATCATGATATAGTAGACCAATGCTATGCTTACCTTTCATCATTTCTCAAATACAACCTGTAACTTACAGCGTCGTGGCACAATTTTATGCTGGTGGTAATAGTCTACAATTTGCATTGGTGAACATGTGTGCAGTGATTTGGCGTGCTCAGGAATGGGGTGCAAGCAACGCAAATGATGCAACTTACGGCTTGTTCTTGGCTTTTCTCTATCTTATTGACGAGACAACATTCATCAGCATAATCGTTAGCATATATAGATATCAGATTAGCCTATGCAAGGTGTATGAATGGGAGCAAAGGACTAGAGGAAAGAGGTGTTTCCTCTGTTCACAATTAAACAATACTCTTGACAGCCCGAACAACAGAGCACAAAAGGTTTCACCCTGACTGTAAGAGTCAAGTATTTGGAACTGAAAGCTGCTCCACATGACAAAGGTCTTCCCAGTATTCAGGCTTGTGCCTCGTGACCGACGTCATGTCGAGACTGCAGCTGCCGCCCAAACGCCTCCAATCAGGGCTCTTTGATCGGAATCCCTGTCAGCGGTATTTCAATCTGAATCAGAACAGTGCAGCCAAAGTCTTGAGAGCAGCGGAGGGCGATCGCCTTTCACTTGTCAAATGCTGAGACAAAGGTAAGATCAATTTGACATGCCAAAGACTCCTATGACTCTCAGGATCACTTACGGGTGCATGCCCAGCTTACCACAGAGGCAGCAAAATCATCTGAGTATGCGCCTCTTGACGTGTAGCCACTTTGGCGAACGTCAAGCAGCTGTCCTCCCGTGAGCTTCCACCGGAGTCTGCGTTGAGGTATAGAATCTGGATGGTGCCTTGAAATGATGGAAGCAGAACCCTTTGATGCACAATGTCATCAATTGAAAAGACTGGGCGCCTAAACATGGATGATTGCTCTCTTTGCTCTCAATTCCAGAGATAGCGAGCCGACTCCCACTCCACACAGGTGTCTCTGGACATTGTTGTTTATCATAATTAACTCTGCCGCTTGGTTTGCACGGGCAAAGTGACACCAGCGCGCACCTTCCAGTCACTGGCATATATGAGTGAGGACGCACCTGGCATCACGCCCAAGCGACCCGACCACTAGCCAGAACTGAGGCGGGTGAAGTAGAGGCCACCACCGTGGCTATCAGTGCCGTGGCAATTCAAGGAAACTCTTCAGCACACTGCTGAGGACAGCTGGTGGTAACCCAGTCTCGGCGGCACTCCCAAAGACAGCCTGGACTTCTGGGGCGGCTGCTGTCACAGCGGGCACCAAGTCCAATGTCTCATGGCGCCGCTGAGTCACCGACGCCACCTCCAGCGATGCTGGCGGCCGAAACTTGCCGACTCTGCCCAAATTTGAAACGTGTTGCTTATTAAAATCATCCTTCCCGACAAATTATCATATACGCCAGCATGCTCGTTCGTTTGGCTGAGAGTCGAATGCCATTCAGTGCGTCATTTGATCCGTGTCAGATGGCACTGCGGAGCGTTGTTGAGGTACCTCGGGGAAGAGAGGGGGAGGGGGGGGCATTTGAAGGGATTGGAAGCCTTGCAGCTTGTCCTTGATAGGAGACAACAGCATTGCGAAAACAATTCATGTAGATGCCACTCTGTAGCGTGCAGCATGTAGCACCAAGACTTCGATGGCCACGTCAAGGCAGCTTTGGTGAAGATCTGCTCTAGCAGCAAAGAACCATTGGCGCAGATCCCACCTGTCATGCCGCAGCCTGCCCTTGACTATGGTTGGTGCATCCACGTAGACACCACGGCCGTGAAAGATGAGACCTTGCGGAGCGGTGAACCGATGCCTGGCTGGTTGGGCGCCTGCTGCTGTTGGCAAGGTGGATGGCGAATCGTGCGCTACCTGCTCGAAAGCGCTCTGACTTTGGCTGGGCGGCATGCTCAAGGGTAGGTAGACAGAGCTTTGAGTGGGTGATGACGACACCGCTGCCGCTCTAGAACCCAGCAGCCGCGCTGAAGCCGCACGTTCGGATTGCGTTGTTTGCTGGGCACTGTTGCTGGTGTCGTCGGCTGCTTGCTCAGCGAGGTCTTCCGGGTTTGGGTAATGGGGCAGTGAAGCGAAGATGGCCTCTAGGGACTGCAGCGGCAGCATTCGTCGAGCCGCGATAGGCTCTGCGTACCCATCCTTCTTGCCGGAGACTCTAGCAGCCGAAGGTGAGTAGCCTCCTCCAGTACTGCTTGCTGACTCGGAAGCCGCATCATGAGCTGTTGCATGTTCAGCCGTTGTGCTGACGCCGGCAGCTGCTGGGTGGCAGGTGGTTGCTGGCTTTACGCCTGAAATGTCCCTACCAACAGCTCAGAGGGACCATTTCAACACCAGAAAGAAGTTCCTCCAATGAGGTGCTCATCATGGTTGATCGTGTGTGGGAGATGATGGATAGATCTTTCTCATGGGTTCGGGTACAGAAGGACTCAGCAATCAAAAGATATTCATGAACTCACACGCTCATGCAGAAGACTGTGCAATTAAGACCCCGACTAGCTGCACAAAGGCTATATACAAACAACCCCATCGCAAACGCTCATGACTGTCGAAGCTGAGCAGTGTATACGGGATTGTACACGAAATGTCAGAGACATCACCTTCTGGGCGCAAGATGGCGGGATACTCGGCGCCTCTGCTTTGGGGCTGCTGCTTCGCTGATTAAGCTCTCTACGTTGCACATTGCAAGGCAACTGGTTGAGAACTGGGCCAACCGCTTGCACCTTGATATCATCCCTTATAGAAACGATCCATGCATCGTTGTAGAGGGCAGACAGAGTGTAGGTGTACTCATCGCAGTGCAGTAGGCTTGAAGACAATGTCTGAACGGCGGACACATCACCGTCAATGCGACTCTTCTCGTTCAGGCAACCTTACCAATGAGCTGCATAGCGAAGTTTGAGCTCCTCTGAGCTGCTTTCACAACTTGCTCCTGCTGCTTCCGCTCCGTTTCTATTTCTGCCTCTTCTCGTATTGCTTGATCGCCCGAGAAGATGGAAAGAGCCGAATTTGTGGCACCTCCCCCACCATCGCCACCCGCCACCTCGGTCGCTACGACTGTCGCCTGGTATTCCGCAAGGCGAAGGAAGCTGACGTGCAACTGCAGGACTGCAGACGTCAGCCGTTTGCTGCCTGCAAAGCATGATCTTGACTCCACCTCAAGGGAGCTCCGAGGAAGCACCCCAGAGGAGTGCTCATTCAGATGCGGCGGCGTCATGCCGGAGCCATACGCATCACGTAGGACGGTAATCAAGACAGCGGTGGTCTTACTGTGCATGGGTTCCTTCATCAAAGAAGCCAGGTAGAGCTCCGTGGGCATGAGGTTGCCGGCAACACCCTCATGACGTCCAGTATGTGGTGTTGATGGCGTCTCTGAGCTGTTCTGTGAATCACCGACGTAGATCCTTTCTGAACCGCCTTCATGCTCTGCAAACGAGATACGTTGATGCGATAGCCAACCAACAAAAGGAAGCAGGTGAGGCACGTTCCATCACATGCCAAGGATTGCTGCTCATTTGTCTCAACACCCCAAGGCATCAAGCACAAGGAAAACTTTCCTGTATCCCGCCTGCTCACTCCCCGTTGCACAAAGACACCCCATTGCCATCATGGTCCCCTCGACCTTGCTGGCTTTGCTGAGCGAGCAACGGAGCACCTGTCATTTTCTTCAGCTGAGCCTGCATTTCTCGATCCACGTCCTGAGTGACGAAGTGTAGACCCTCATGCGGATCGCTGCCCGCTGCTGCCTCCATGCGCTCGGCAATCTCCTCTGAGCCCGCCCGCCCAATGTCGGACGTCTGCCAGCAGACCCCGGTTGAGTCATTCTAGTTTAGAAAGTGACCTCATCAGCACTTGCAACCCCCTGGCCTCTCTGAAATCTAAGGCCCAAGTGGACTTTTGCCCGAAGCATGACTGCAGAATGTCATCACAGGTGCCGTGATTGACGTCATCCTGCTTAATGGAAAGCTCGCGAGTGCACAGACGACGACAAAGTAAGTTCCGTAGGTTTTAAGACACGGAAGATGGATGTTGTGCTGTCAGGCTGCTTCACCGAAGTTAGGAAGCTTCACATCCCGTTGCATGCCTCCTTGTTGGCAACACTTTACCGGCAAGCTGCTTCAGTGCATAGCCCTGCAAAAAGGGTCGTCGTTGTAGTAAAATACACAATGACACGAGGACATGTGGATCGAACTTCAGGTCGGAGCACCTGCAAAGCAGCAAGTGTGCGTTGATGCAGCTGACCGCCGCTGCCGTAGGCCTTTGCCGCGCCGCAGGCCGTGCAGCAGGCATCAGAGCCGGAGTTGATGTGTCCACAATCAGTGTACCTGCAAGGTGATAAATCCAGACCTGAGCAGGTACCACCACACTCCTAATGGTGAGAACATATTGAGGCAAAGGGAAATGACACTGCCATTGGTAAGAGCACATCGATGCAGAAGGAAGACATATCAATGAACGTGAGAAACGAGACATTTTGAGTACATGATTCAAAAACTATCTCCTCCACCACAGCAGGCATAGCAATAGGTGAGACGGGTTCTTTGGAAGAGAATGAGAAATTAGGTCGGTTCAAAGGCATCAGAGCGCTTCTTGTCACAGATGCATGTGCCGTACCCTGCCAGCATGTCGTCTGCATCCGTACGAACACCAGCAGAGCAGCGCCACTCTGGCTGGGGAGGGGAGCCTGGAAGGGGTCGCAGCCCGAGAAATGCTCGAGTGACAACACGTGGCATAGGTGGCCTATCAGAGTGCTCAGACCCGCTAGAGACATCGTCCTCACTGAGCACAGCAGATTCATCGCTGTCTTTGACATCACCGCTGTGCACGCCACTTGAGGCTGTGCCATCAGGGGTGGAAGACCCCTGTGTGGATACGCAGCACACCACTTGGCACTGACTTTAATTGTACATCACAGAAGCCACTAACCATGAGGCTTCTGCAGTCATCACGCGAAGGTGGTTGCCATCAGTGCTTAATCAACGAGCAGACCAGGCGACGAGCATATTTGCTGTAGGCCCTGGAACCCAACAATACCTTTGACACCTTCGGCTCCACAAACTCCTCATCTGTATAGCAATGAGGGGACGTAAGTCGCCGAATGTTACCGTACATGACAAATAAGATATCTACTTACTTCCGCTGCATGTCCAGGTTTGACTGATGCAGAAGAAACGCACCATTGTCTGCAGAATGTTGACTGCCAGACCCTATACTCTTGTTGCAATTGGCTGCCGAGGCGGATTTGTTGCCAATTGGCGCTTGATGGTCGCTTACAGGTT